>JAHQCQ010041058.1:0-13555 GCA_023539305.1 Ilex asprella
TGACCCAAAAGTCAATTTGTCCAAAACTCAAATTTCATGATCAATCTTTCAACATTAATTCAAGGTTTCCACAATATTTTTTTTCATCCTAGGACAAATATTAAGATGATATTATTCTTACTTAATTTTAGTACGGGGTCTTACAGTATAATCACAAGGGAAGATCCAGATCGAGTTTCCCCTCTTGGAACAACAATTGGTATCAGAGTGTGGTTGCCCAAAGTACATAGACACTTAGTAAGAATTTCTTATTTTTTCTTAATTTCCTAGTTTTCCTTCTAGAGATCTATCATTATTACTTGTTAGTCTTGAATGTATTCTAAAAAAGAAGGTGGTTACTTTTTGATGGATTGAACTCTGCATATTGGAATGGTCGAATGAGAACATTTCTTAAACCCATTGATGAGAGAGTGTGGTTAACCATTCAAGAGGGTTGGAGCCCTTCCACCGTCACCACAAAGTCAAAGTGGTGAAGTGGTTGAAGTATAATTCCCAACGGTATGGACTTAAAACGAGAATGAGTCCGCTGGGTGGAACTCAAAGGGCTTGAATGTGATATTCAATTTTGTGAAACCAAATGAATTCAAAAGGATCGTATATTATGAAACTTCAATGGAAGAATGGGAAATCTTTGTTGTTTCCCACTAAGGGACTTCCATGATGAAGATGTCTAGACTCCAAAGGTACACCTCTTAGTTCAAGACTTTGAGGATACAAGAAGATGAAACATTTAACCGATTCTATGCTAAATTGAGTGATATTGTAAATTCATCATTTGGATTAGGTACAAGGTTGAAAATGTGGCCATCAAGTGGAAAATCTTGAGATCTCTACATGAGAGGTTTCATGCTAGGGTCACATCATTGGAAGCAAGTGTCAACATAGAGTTGGTGTTGGAGGAAGACCAAGTTGGGTCTATATTGACCTTTGAGATGAACATTCCATCCTTAAAGCAAGCTAGGCCATTACCTTGAACTCACCCCAATTAGGAGAGGAGTATGTGGCCTTGATTACAAAGAAGTTCAAAAGATACTTTAAGACTAGAAATGTGGAGTCCTCAAGGTTGAAAGAAAAGCCAAGTAGACATACTCCTAAGCATGGAACAGATAAAAGGGGTAAGAAACTCTCGACAAGAGGTTGAGAGAGAGGGATAAGGATTTCAATGCTTTGAATGTCAAGGATTTGGTCCTATTGCATTAGATTACCCCAATAGAAAGAAGAGAAATTCACCCAAAGACAAGAGAAGATCTATGAAGGCCACATGGAGTGAAAATGAAAGTGAGTCAAACCTGAGTGTTGACTCCTTTACTAATGATGATGAAGAGAACTTTGCGATCTCTATAGGTTCACACTCCTCTCCCCTAGAAATATTTCAACAAAGTGAAGTTGAAACAAGTCTTACCATAAATGTGGATGATGTGGACGAGGAAACCCCATGTATGGAGGATGAAGAATTTTATGAGGATATATAGGATATAAATGATCAATTATATGTGCGATTCCTCAAGCAACAAGAGAAGGTGCTCTCCCTGAGTGGTCGGATTAACTCAAGTGAAGAAGAGACAAGAGTACTTCAAGTAGACTTGGTGAAATACAAGGCCCAAATATGTGGCCTAGAGGATGAGAAGAAGTCTATCCTTGAACGAATGAGCTTTCTTGAGAGAGCTTGTTAAGACAAAGAAGAATCTTGAGTCAAAGTATGCCAATTTTGATAAATATTTCCATGAATCAAATGAACTCTCTAAGAGACTTCCCCAATGCAATGAAAATTTTGATTGAATGTTGTCTATGAGAAATAAAGTACGTGATAAGCATGGTTTAGGCTTCACAAATGAATAAACCAACACTTTTTCCAAGATTGTGTTTGTGAAGGGTATCACCAACTCACCGCCATAAGTAGGCACAAGCTCTAAAGTTACTAATAGTGGCAAGGGTAAGAATTCAAAGAAGAAGGTTGTTAAAGAAACCCATGTGGAGAACTTAGTTATCATAGTAATCACTGCATGAAAAATAGAGATGTTTTGATTAAGAAGTTCATGCCTCTAGCACACCAACCTAAGATTTTAAATAATCAAGCATTAAATTTTTCATGTTGTCATTAATAGAATGATAAAATAATGTTTAGTAATTTAATATATGTAATGGTGTAGGAATGAACCATATAGGTTATAATCGTAGAAATGATAACGTTGTAAAAATTCGAGTAAATAAAGGTAATCGTTTGTAATGGAACTTGTATCACCTATGTTTGATGTCTAAATGTATTTGGTATAAGTTTGGGTTGACTTTGGAAAGGTTTGGAATGGATTTGAAATGAAAAACAGGTGAAAAAGGCAAATTCGGGCAGACCATACTGGTACTGTGTACCGATTCCCTGCTGTCTAGAGAGCAAACCGTACCGGTACTGTTGGTAAAACTCAAAAATTTTTAAGTCGTGATCAATCGACACTTCCTCCCTCTATAAATACATAAGAACGCCTCCTTTAGCTCCATTTCAACATTTCTAATCCTAGAAAACCTTAGAGAGGAAGAGAAAAACACAAGATCAAGAGGGATTTACACTTCGAGGAAGATCAAATCTTCTACATTTCTTTCCAAACTACAAAAGAAAGGTAGAGTTTTCTTCCATTCTTGTTGTAAACTCCCACATGTTTATATTCATATAGTTATATAATTGTCTATTAATTAATTTTTAAATGATAGTATAGGTGATGAGGAATGCATAAAGCCTATAGATTTGAAAAGTAGAAATTAATACGAGTGAGTCAAATCATTGGTGTGATTTAATATTTTATAGGTGTTAAAGTTGATGATAGTAAATATTTAGCTAAAATTTAGTTTTGACTTGTAAATATTTGAAAACATTTTCAATAGAACTTGTAGGTATCAAGATTTATGTGAAAAACCTTGTTAAACGTGTGGGATAGTTTTGGAAGGGTTAGGAATGGATTGGAAATGAAAAACGGGTGAAGTAGGTAAATCTAGGTAGTAACTACCGATAGAAAAACTGCCTTGTGTACCGGATCGTGATAAGCTTTCCACTCTCCAACGTATCAGATCGTGATTCTTATTTTGTGGCACAATTTTGGCAAAATTTTTAAAGAGCTATGAGGACTGAACTACACTATAGCACCGCCTTTCATCCCCAGATAGATGGACAATCCGAGAAGGTGATCCAAATTTTGGAAGACATGTTACGAGTTTGTGTGCTAGATTTCTAGGGAAGTTGGAGTGACCATTTTCCATTGGTGGAATTTGCGTACAACAACAACTATCAGGCAAGTATTGGGATGGCACCATATGAGGCCTTGTATGGAAGGCCATGTCGATCACCGACGTGTTGGTTAGAAGCTGACGAGAATAGCTTATTTGGGCCGAAAATTGTTCGGGAAACTATAGAGAAGATTCAAGTCATCCGGGAGAGACTATACATGACACAAAGTAGACAGAAAAGCTATGCAAATAGAAGACGAAAACCATTGGAGTTCCAAGAAGGCGACAATGTTTTCCTCAAAGTGTCGCCTAAGAAAGGAGTTTTGAGATTCAGCAAGAAAGAAATATTGGCTCCAAGGTACATCAGACCATTTAAAGTGATTAAAGCAATGGGCAAAGCGACGTATCAACTTCGGTTACCAGCTCAGTTGTCTGGGGTGTACGACGTGTTTCATGTGTCGATGTTGAGGAAGTGCTAGTAGGAGACCACACATGTTATAGACTTGGAAGATATAGAAGTTCAAGATGGAGCAACATATGAAGAACAACCGGTAAAAATTCTCGATACCAAGAAGAAAGTGTTTCACAACAAAGTCATCTGACTAGTGAAAGTCTTGTGGCAACATCATGTGGTGGATGAAGCTACTTGAAAATCCAAGCTGGAAATGTGGGAGAAGTATCCGTATTTGTTCGCTACTTGAGGTAAGTTTCAATGACGAAACTTTCTTTAAGGGGCGTGGATTGTAAACCCCCACATGTTTATATTCATATAGTGATATAATTGTCGATTAATTAATTTTCAAATGATAGAATAGGTGATGAGGTATGCATAAGGCCTATAGATTTGAAAAGTAAAAATAAATACGAGTGAGGCAAATCATTGGTGTGATTTAATATTTTGTAGGTGTTAAGGTTGATAATAGTAAATATTTAGCTAAAATTTATTTTTGACTTGTAAATATTTGAAAACATTTTCAATAAAACTTGTAGGTATCAAGATTTATGTGGAAAACCTTGTTAAACATGTATGAGATGGTTTTGGAAGGATTAGGAATGGATAGGAATGAAAAACGGGTGAAGTAGGTAAATCTAGGTAGTAACTACCGGTAGAAAAACTGCCTAGTGTACCTGAACTACCAGTAGTCAACAGATTGTTGATTATCCAATGTACCCGAACTATCGGTAGTCAACAGGTAGTCGATTTTCCAGTATACCCGAACTACCGGTAGTCAATTATCCAGCGTACCCGAACTACCGGCAGTCGCTGTAAAAATTTAAAATTTTTAAGTCGTGAACAGCCGGTCCCCCTTCCACTATAAATACGTAATGATGCCTCCTTAGCCTTCATTACACCCCTTCTAACCCTAGAAACACTTAGAGAGGAATAAAGGAGGAGAAAATATAAGATCAAATGGGAAAAACAAAAGATTTAAGAGTGATTCAAGATTCAAGCCCTAGTTGTTCATGAGCCAAAGTAGGAGTTTTCTTCCATTCTTGTTCATTGATGTTAGGGTTATTATATATATATGTTTTGACTCCTAATCATATGTATTTGCTATGGGTTCTTTGTTTCTTGGTTCTCTTGCAATTATTCACATGTTGTACACAAAGTTAGGATTGTATACCCATGAAATCCCTCTTTTTGTTTGAAAAACCCTAGTTTTCAAGAATGATGGGTTTTTCTGTTGAACTCTTCCTTTATTCTTGATTTCAAAACCATAGAGTTTTGTGTTGAGTAATAAAATGATATTGTTGTAATCTCTTGCATTTTTCTTAGTTGGTTATTGAAAATGTCACATGTTTGATTTGCGAATTTTTAAGATATGCTTGTAGATTGAGGAAATGAGTTTGGTATTGTATCTCTTATGAGTGTGAGATGACCATGGGTGACCTTTGGCATGATATCGTAGAGTAGGTAGATGTTAGTCATACTCTGTGTGGGTTTGAACTTTTCCTACCACTCGTAGTGGGGTTAGTACTTTGATAAGACTAAACAGCTATTGCTCACAGGTATCGAGGTGGAGGGTTAGTATACTAATGCCTAGGTTGGATACGTCACTTCCATTGATGACATATGCCCTTCCTAAAAGATGGATCTCTTTGAGAAGATTTGTGTGGGCGTGTGTGAGCTAGATATTACTCAATGTGTTGATTCATGGAGTATTCCTCGCATCATGTTTGAGATATATATACATATTGTTGTCGAAAATTGTTTCCTACAAGGACTTGTGGAAGTATGGGATTCTACAAGGTTTTGTGGGAAAATGATTTATATTTTGGTAATGGTTATTGATTATAACTTGGTTTTTATTGTTTCATTTAAATTACTGTTGCTACTTAAACTTGAGATCTGCTTTAAAATGTCTCTGTTTTACTTCAAAGATTATATATGCTATTTGTAAAATGAGACTGACCGCTTTTCTATGCTTTTATATACCTCATTCGAGTTTGGAAGGATCTGCCTACAGAACTTCGTGCTCACCCCCTACCTAACAACCTTTCCAGATTATACTCTTGAGGAAGAGCTGGGAGTCGAGGAGCCCACACGCTGGGAGACTTTGATCAACGAGAGTGTGGATCCCGAGGTGGACACTTAGAGCGACACTTTCTTTTGTTCTAGACTAGGATATTATCTTGAACATTGTGAAACCTAGTTTTCTTTTGTTATTCCGCTGCGTTATAATAGTTAAATTTTTGGGATGTAAAGGTCATAGTTGAGAATATTCTTTTGGATAATGTTATAAATTTTATGGATGATGAATGAAGTCACATTTATTTGATGGATTATATTAGTGCTCTCATGACATAAATAGTTTTAGCATGTAATGTCGTCCAAGGGAGTGTTTGAGGCGTTACACTTGTTCATTGAAGTTAAGTTTATATATATGCATGTTTTGCTTCTAAATCTTAGATATGTGCTATGACATACTTGTTTCTTCTTAATGTTCATTTCTTCTTAATGTTCATAGGGTATTGATAGCCATAAATACCCTAGTTTTGAGAGATACGAATTTTTCTTCTTAATGTTCACTTGTTCTTGATTTTAAAATTTTAGTACTTGATTGAGTACCAAAAATTATATATTTGATGATTTCTTGCTCATTTTCTTAAATTGTTCCATTGGAAAAATAAATGTGGATTTGGATGTGAAATTTGGGGATTTTTGAATTTACTTGTAACTTGAGAATATTTTGGTTTTCTCTCTTGTATGGTTGTTGTGGCAGACTTGAATTGCCGTCGAGAGATGCCATAGAGTGTTAGAGGTTAGTCTATCCCAGTGGAGGTGAGATGGTTTCTTAACACTTGTAGTGAATTGTTGTTTGTCAGAACAACCACTATTGTCCACGTACGTTCGAGGCTGAGGGATGGTATACCTTTCCTGGAAAGGATTCGTCAATGTCGTGGGAGACTGTATACGCCCTTCGTAAACTGTTTGAGATTGTATGGTTGTGATGAGTGAACGAGGTATAATCGTTGGGTAGATTTCTGAGAAGCAATCAACATACATGATAAAGAGGATGAACCAACATACATGAGATTATTGTTTATTGTTTAATGTCAGAATGGTTTACACTTTCGAAATTGGTTTCACTCTTTAATTCATTGTTGCTCTTGCTTAAACTTGAGATTTTATAAATGGTCATTGCTTTCTTTCAAAGGCTATATATGTTTGTAAACCTCCGCATGTAATAGAACTTGTACCAACTCTAATTGATGTATAAATGTATGTTATATAAGTTTGGGTTGGCCTTGAAATGTTTTAGAATGAATTGTAAATGAAAAATAGGCTAAACATACGAAACTGGGCAAACCGTACCGGTACGCCAAGGTCCAGTAGGTAAACCGTACCAGTACGCATACCAGTACACTTAGTGAAAACTTAAAATTTTAACCCTCGTTTGCCAAGCTTTTGAGCTAGGAATTTCATCCTTCGATTGTTGTAAATGGACAATAATAGAGTACAAATGGTGATATGTTAGGCCTCGAAAGAACGTATCAATTAAAGATTTATTTAGCCCTCGTATTCTAAAGTTTTGGTAAACATTTACTTGGGTATTAGGATTAATCATAAAACTAAATATTTTTAGGTCAAACTAAGATCTCCATTGAATCTGGAAGGTTGAAAAACATTGAGAGAGGTAATATGGGGTGTATTAGAAATTCGGAAGTATCCCGAAGCGAAAACAAACTTTAGAGAAAATTTGGGTAGAAAGGATCTTGGACACTGCTTAGTATTCTGGACATAATTTTTTATCCTGATGTCAATTTGATCTAAAATTTGGATAGTAGATAGTAGACATCCAGGGATACAAAAATATATTTCATGAAAATTTTCCAATTCGACCTCTAAATGGGTAAAAACTGCACTGAAAAATGAAGCAAAAATCTATCAGTCAAACCATACCGGTACGACGAACTCCAGTAGCTAAACTGTACTGGTATACGTACTGGTACGAATTGTCTGAAGCTTCCCGAACAGTTAATAATTTGGGATTTTTGTGTTTTAAAACACCCCTCTAAGCCTCATTTGCCCCGTTCTTCCATTCCATTCTTATCTTACACCTTTTAGGCCCTAGGAGAAGATAAAGAGAGAAAGAAAAGGGAGGAAGAAGGTCTTCAAAGTTTGGGTTCTTGCTTGAGATTCTTGATTCAAGGTAGGAGATTTCTTCTCTTTCTCTTACATTGAGGTTAGAGCTTATGTATATATGTATGTTTTTCTCTAAATGTTATATATATGATATGAAATAATCATCTCTTAGTCTTTTGAGCAAAGATTACATGTTTTTAACAAAGTTAGGGTTGAATACCCATGAAATCTCTTTATGTATTTCAAAACCCTAGATTTTGGAGAGTGATGGATTTTCTTCTTAAATTATTCCTTTATTATTGATGTAGGAACCATAGAACTTGGTGTGAGTAATAAAATGATGTTGTTGTGATCTCTTATATTTTTCATATTTGGTTATTGGAATGGTCACATAATGAATTTGGGTATTTTGTTAATATTTTGAAAATTGCTTTTAAATTGGGGACTTGTGGAATTGTTGGGTATTTGAGAAAATAGTAGGTAATGTATTGCTTGTATAGTTCTATGGACCAATATGAGTGAGAGGTTCCTTGTAAGGATGCTTATTCCTTCTCAAGAGGTTCCTTGTAAGGATGCTTGAGAAACCAAACCTTGAGGGTGAGAGGTTCCTTGTAAGGATGCTCATGCCAAAAGAGGACAATGTGTGATCTTCGCAAGAGGTTCCTTGTAAGGATTGAGAAACCAAACTTTGAGGGTGAGAGGTTCCTTGTAAGGATGCTCATGCCACAAGAGGACAATGTGTGATCTTCTCAAGAGGTTCCTTGTAAGGATGCTTGAGAAACAAGACCTTGAGGGTGAGAAATGTTCATGCCAAACGAGGACAGTATGAGATTTTTTCAAAAGGTTCCTTGTAAGGATGCTTGAGAAACCCCAACCTTGAGGGTGAGAGGTTCCTTGTAAGGATGCTCATACCTTCAAGGACAGTGTCATATCAAGTGAGGTAAATGGTTTATACTTTAGAAATAGATGTTTATTAGAACTTGGTTGGTATTGTTCATTTCTATTATTATTGCTACTTAAACTTGAGATCAGTTGTAAAATGTCCTTGTTTTACTTCAAAGATTATATATGCTATTTGTGAAATGAGACCGACCTTTTTATATGTTTTTCTAAACCTTGTTGGAGTTTGGAAATATTTTGCTACAGAGCTTCGTGTTCATCCCCTACAAATTACATATTTTCAAATTATGTGCTGGAGGAGGAGATTAGAGTATATGAGCCAGCACATTGGGAGGCACCTCCCGAGGGGAATCTAGACCCCGAAGTGGACTTGTAAAGACATAGCTTCTTTTGTACTAGATTTGAGAATTTAGAAGTCTAGTTTTCTTTCGTATTTCCGCTGCAAGTGAAATTTAATTCCTTTGGGATGTAAATGCCATAGTTTGACATATTCTTTTGATTTTGTGGTCATAGCTTGACTTATTCTTTTGGAATGATCTTGTTACTTTTATATACGATGAATGACAAATTTCTTATTGATGGATTTATTTAGTGCTCTCATGATGTGAATGGTGGTTAGCATGTAATGCCGTCCAGGGTGGTATTTGGGGCGTTACAATGTTATTTGTTAAAAGAGACCAACTTATTTTATATGTTTCTAAACCTTGTTTGAGTTTAGGAGGATTTTCCTACAAAGCTTAGTGCTCACTCCCTACAAACAATACATTTTTCAGATTTCGTGTTAGATGAGGAGCAAGAAGTCGACGAGCAGGCGTATTGGGAAGCTCCGCTAGATGGAAAAATTGGATCCCGAGGTGGATGCTTAGGGCTATACTCTCCTATGTGCTAGGCTAGGAAGTTCATTTTGAAATCATGTGAAGTCTTGTATTTTGTTATTCCGCTGCAAGTTAAATTTGATTCTTTTGGGATGTAATTGTCATGGTTTGACATATTTTTTTTGGATGATGTAGCAAATATTATGGACGATGAATGAAATTTTCTATTTGATGGATTTTATTAGTTGTTCTCATGATGTAAATGGTATTTAGATAGTAATACCATCCAAGATGGATTTTGGGGCGTTACATGAATAGTGTTTACCTATGAAAAATTCATAAACCAAATACACGCATACCATTCACCTTCACACTTATTCATGTAACTTCCAACCAACACGTCGGGTATCTACATGGTCTCCATACAAAGCTTCATACGGTGCCATCCCGATACTCGCTTGGTAGCTGTTGTTGTACGCAAATTCCACCAACGGTAAGTGATCGCTCCAACTCGCTTTGAAGTCCAATGCGCAAGCCCGTAACATGTCTTCCAAAATCTGTATTACTCTGTCGGATTAGCCATCTATTTGAGGGTGAAAGGTTATGCTGAAATGTAACTCTGTCCCCATAGCTTGTTGTAGACTTTGCCAAAAACGAGCCACAAAATGAGAATCGCGATCCGACACGATAGAAAGTGGAACTCCATACAATCGAACAATCTCTCGAATGTACAGTCTGCTCAAGGTCTCTAACGAGTCTGTGGTCTTCATCTCCAAAAAGTGAGCTGACTTGGTGAGTTGATCTACTATAACCTATATGGCGTTATGCCCTCTTAAAGTCCGTGGAAAACCCGACACGAAGTCCATAGTGATATGATCCCACTTCCACTCCGGGATCGGCAGAGACTGTAATAATCCTTCGGGTCGTTGTTGCTCAATCTTCACTTGTTGACATACGGCACACCTTGAAATGAACTTTGCTACATCCTTCTTCATTCCACTCCACCAATATTGTCATTTCATATCTCTATACATTTTTGTACTCCCCGGATGTATAGAGAACTTTGATCAGTGGCACTCACTCAACACTTCTTCCCTCACTTGGTCGTCGTTTAGCACTCAATATCTTCCCCGAAACTATAACTCCTCATTCTTTATAGACCAATCCTCAACAATCTCATTCCTCTCCAATTTATCCCGAATTTCTGTCAACTCAGGATCTAACTGTTGCAACTCCACAATCCTTTGTCGGAGAATTGGTTGAGCTACTAGGTTAAACAAACATGGTCGATCCTCCGGTCCATCGACCCGTAGATCAAACTCCTCTAACGTATCAATCATTTTCCACCGTTGAGCCACAAGGACATTGATTTCACCTTGAGACTTCCTACTCAATGCATCCGCTACTACATTAGCCTTCCCCAGATGATAGTTGAGAGTGGAGTCGTAATCTTCTAAGTACTCAATCCAACTTCTCTGCCGGAGATTCAATTCTTTTTGTGTGAACACATACTTGAGGCTTTTATGATCCGAGAACACTTGAAATTTCTCTCCATACAAGACCTCCACAACTTAAGAGCAAAAATCACAGCGGCTAGCTCCAAGTCGTGAGTGGGGTAGTTCTGCTCATGAATCTTGAGTTGTCTCGAGCCATAAGCAACCACCTTGCCCCCTTGCATCAACACACATCCCAAGCCTCGTAGTGAAGCATCGGTGTAAACATCGTAACCTTCTCCACTGTTCGAAATAATGAGGATCGGTGTCGTCGTCAACTTTTCCTTCAAGGTACGAAAAGTTAATTCACACGCTTGAGTCCACACAAATTTCTCCCCCTTCTTGGTAAGGCGAGTCATCAGCATCGCAAGCTTGGAAAAACCTTCCACAAACCTACGATATTAGCTGGCTAACCCCAAGAAACTACGTATTTTTGTCACGTTCTTTGGTGGTTCCCAATGCATCACGGCCTCAATCTTCGAGGAATCAACCACTACCCCTTGCTCAGACACAGCATGGCCAAGGAACTTCACTTTCTTTATCCAAAACTCACACTTGCTCATCTTCGCATATAACTTATGTTCTCTCAATATTTGTAGCACAACCGAGAAATGATGTGCATGTTGTTCTTGTATCCGGGAATAAATCAATATGTCATCAATAAACACAATGACAAATTGATCTAGATATGGCCGGAATACCTTGTGCATCAAATCCATGAAGGCTACTGGAGGATTAGTCAATCCGAATGGTATCACCGTATACTCGAAGTGACCATACCGAGTACGAAAAGCAATCTTAGGAATATCCTCCTCCTTGATACGAAGTTGATGGTACCCAGTACGGAGATCAATCTTGGAGTAGAACTTAGAACCCCTCAACTGATCAAATAAATCATCAATGCGCGGCAAGGGATACTTGTTCTTCACCGTCATCCGATTCAACTGTCGGTAATCTGTGCATAACCGAAGTGTTTCATCCGCCTTCTTCACAAAAGGGACTGGGGCTCCCCAAGGTGAAGTGCTCAGACGGATGAATCCAATTGCCAGCAAGTGGTCCAATTGCTTCTTTAGCTCCTTCAACTCCAAAGGCGTCATCCGATAAGGAGGAATAGAAATAGGTTCGGTTCCTGGATAAAGATCGATTGCGAACTCAATCTATCTCTGTGGCAGTAACCCGGGTAATTCATCTAGAAAGACATCCAAAAAATCTGATACAATCAACACCATACTCGATTGGGATCTATCCCGATCATCTCCCATCAAGCTAGCCAAGAAACTCAAGTGGCTCCCTGCCTTAGCTTTTAAGAATTTACTTCCCGTAGTAGGAAATGGATGGAAATAATCTCGGTTATTCACAAAACTGAAAATGACTCCTCCCGGCAATTGAAATGTAATCCGCTTGCGTAAACAATCCATTGCCGCCCGAAAAGTTGATAACAAGTTCATCCCAAAAATCATGTCATACCCCTTCATCTCTAAAGCAATCAAATCCATAATCAATTCGTGCTCCCCAATACGAAGCACACAACCCTTGTAGACTCGGCTAGTACCCAACTGTTCTCCCGTAGGCAAGCCAACAGTCAAGGCATGTTCTAACTTCTAGAAACCCAATCTCAAATTCATAGCATATGCAGTACGTATAAAAGAATGAGTAGCACCGAGATCGAATAAGATTCGGGCCCAAGAATTGTAAAGGAGAACAATACCTTCTATCACTGCATTTAAAACATCCTCCTCTGGTTGGGTCAAAGCAAATACCCTCCCCAGAATGGAATCACCGTGGGCTTGAGCTCTCAATGGTCTGGGTGGTGGGGGTGGCTTGTTTGGATTGGATGGCCCGACTGATTGATTGGTCTTGGGTGGAAACGACGGGCAATCGTTTCGAAAGTGCCCTATACCTCCACATGCAAAGCATTGACGGGGGTCTGTGGCTCTCCTCCCCAGTACACCTCCTGCTCCTCGAGCTATCTGAGGTCTCTGTCCTATCACCTGATCGGGGCGACGGTATGGTAGCGCCCTCTGTGCTCCGCTGCTGCTGGCTCCTATACAGATCGGACCTCCTCTCACATAATTCTGTAGCCTCTGAGAGTCCTTAATGTCTCTCTCCACTACTGCAGCTCTGTCCACTAGATCACCATAGTCTCTGAGCTTGAGAGCCACAAGCTTCTCCCTGATAACTGGCCTCAACCCCTGCTCGAAGTGTTTGGCCCTCCTAGACTCGGTGGATATAAACTCTGGGGCATAGCGGGACAACTCGTCGAACCTCCTCTCATACTCGGCTACAGTCATACTGCCCTGTCGCAAGGCAAGAAAATCTGCACTCATCCTATCTCAGACAGACTCTGGAAAATACTTGTCATTGAAGATTTGCTCAAATTCTTCCCAAACAAGCGTATCAGTGTTCCTCCTCCTTTTCATTGACTCCCACTAGTGATCGGTCTCTCCTTCCAACAAGTAGGTAGCCAAGCCCACCCGAAGGTCCTTGGTGATCCCCATACCATTACAAATCTTTTTCACCCTGCGGATCCATATATCCGCATCTAA
>JAHQCQ010036571.1:0-13553 GCA_023539305.1 Ilex asprella
CTAGGGTGAAGGAGACGAGACCCCTAGTCGGCATCACAAGGTGGAGAAGGCGAGACCCCTCGTCTGCATCATGGGGGGCGCCTGAGTTGGAGAGGGCGAGGCCGTCATGAGGTGCCTCTGGTGGAGAGAGCGAGACCCCTCGTTGGCATCATGGGGGCGTCGTAGGTGAAGAGAGCGAGACCTCTCGTCTGGGTGCCTGGTGTTGGGTCATAAACTGTTTAAAAATAAAAGCAAGACAATTACGAACATGATAATTATCAATTTTTATTTCATAAAATTATAAATAACCAAATAAATCAACAATAAAAATAGAGAAAATCTTGAGGTATTCGGCGTCTCATAAGTGTGCCAATGTTTCCTTGGTGGGGTTATAGTTGCATCCTCTTCTTAGCCCTAAGGCGATCGTCTGGATTTCTCTGAGGAGTTGTTGGCGTTCGACGTCATCCTGGTCTTGGCCAGGCGATGGAGCTTGTCCTCTACCAGCAACGTACTGCCTCAATCGGCCACGTTGTATGAACTCCTTGATCTGCCTCTTAAGGTCAAAGCAGTCGTCCGTGTCATGACCGTGGTCGCGGTGGAAACGATAGTACTTGCTGGGTTTCTGGCGCTTGGGGTCAGACTTCATCTTTCCCGGCCAACGGACGGCGGAGTCATCATATATCTGGAGTAAG
This sequence comes from Ilex asprella, assembly GCA_023539305.1. Lineage (NCBI taxonomy): Eukaryota > Viridiplantae > Streptophyta > Magnoliopsida > Aquifoliales > Aquifoliaceae > Ilex > Ilex asprella. Next base: position 672 of record JAHQCQ010036571.1, read on the forward strand.
ATGTGCTCCACTGAGGCATTAAGTGGAGTGAATGGCTGATGGTCTCTCGGAGGCAATGATCCGAGACGGTCCTTTGCAGGGACCCTTTTGGCTTTCTTTCTCTTATTACTAGTTTTCCTTCGATCTTCTCGGTTGTCTTTCCTTTTCTCCCCTTGGAATGACTCTCTTCTGCAGGCTCTGGTGACGTCCTTGGCGTTCATGTATTTTTGAGCCCTAGATAGCAGGTCGGGCATGCTAGAGGGTGGCTTTTTGATGACTGAGAACATGAAGCTGGAGGTGCGGAGGCCGGCGATAAAAGCAGCCATGGCTACCTTGTCATCTGACTCATCGATCTGAAGCACCTCCTCATTGAAGCGAGCAAGGTAGTCACGAAGGCTTTCATCCCTATCCTGCTTAATAGTGAGCAGGTGGGTCACTGGCTTTTGATGGCGGCGTCCCCCAATGAAGTGGGAGATGAAGGACCTACTTAGCTCCTCGAAAGAACAGACGGAGGAAGGCCTGAGCTTGGAAAACCATTGACGAGCGGACCCCTTCAAGGTGGTGGAGAATGCTCGGCACATGATCTCCTCAGGCACATTATGGAGTTGCATGAGGGACTTGTAGGTGTCCAGATGGTCAAGGGGATCTCTATTGCCATCGAAGGTGTCGATGTTGGGCATTTTGAATTTTGAAGGGAGTGGGTAGTTGACAATATCAGCAGTGAAAGGTATGTCAGTGCGTCATACCAAGTAATCCACGGGTGTCGGCGCTTGCGTCTTGATGGCGTTGAGGACGTCACCGAGTTGGTTTTGCACCTCCTTAATCTTCTCGTCCCACTGATTAGGGACACCCTGGTGATGGTACTGGCTTTCATGGTCTCCATATTGACTCTCTCCCTCGTCCTCATTCGCAGGTACGTGCGAAGGGTGAACACGCGAGCTCCCTGCGCGGTGAGGAGAAATCGGTTGACGAGGGACTCCCTGGCGTGGTGCTGAAGCATTCCGATGAGGGACCTGGCGTCAAGAGAGGACAGGCAATGGTTCCTCTCCCGTCGGAGGGAGTTGGACTCCTCCAACGGGGTGATAGGTGACTCCTCCTTGAGAGAGCATCAACTGGATGATCTGCTGGTTTTGGTTCACCAGCAGCTGCATGGTCTGCAGGAGTTGTTGTTGTGACCCAACGGCGGAAGTCGCCGTAGCAAAGGGTCCTTCGGGTGCGAGGGTAGGCGGAGCCTCCTCCAGGTGCACGGGGTTGTTGTCTCCAAGTTGATGAGACCTCGATCTGGTGGTGATTGCCATGGATTGCGAGAAAGATAGGAAGATTACGACGGTTCCCACAGACAGCGCCAAACTGATGATGCACAAAATCGTATGGTGCGAGATCAACAGTCACAAGAGTGATTAATGAGCAATCAATGGCAATTAGTGGTAAAACGGTAAATAAAGAGTCAACACAGAAGATTTATAGTAGTTCGATCTCGGATGACTTACGTCCACTCTTCGAACGGCGACGGTGGTCTGGGGTGTCTTATTGATCAACGGTGGTACTCCGGAGAGTTTACAATGAGTCTAGAGAGAGAGTGTGTGTAAAGAGCTTTTAGAGCTTGCTGAGTGCAACTAGTCTCATGTGTGTGTCTCAAGAGTCATCGTGCCCTTTATACAGTGAGGGCTTACATTATATAGGCTCACCAAGGCGGTGACGTGAGGGAGAAGTCTCCCGTTAATTTAGTAAGTACAAACATGGTAGAAGTGAGCCTCTTTGGTATGTAGAGTTATGGTAGGAGTGGACTTCTTTGGAAGATAGAATTACGGTAGGAGATCTCCGTATCCCGAGTCTTCCTCCACGTGCTCTTATTTACTCGGATGTCACTCTGGTATGGAGTGTGCTCATGCTTAGCCTTGGACTTGAGTCTTGAACTTGGTCTTACTTCGGAGTGGGTTTGGACTTGTGTTGTGTTTGATGTTGCATCAAGGCATGAAGAGGAGCCAAGAGGAGAGGTCAATGGAGCATGAAGTGGGCGGCGCCTACTTTGGAGGGGGCATGGGCGGCGCCCTAGGTGCCTTGGGCGGCGCCCTTTGTGCCTTGGGCTGCCTTGTCCCTTCCTTTGGTGTTCGGCCTTGAGTTGGTGCGACTTGGTGCTCGTCTTGGTCTTGAGGTCGGACGTTGAGCTCGTATTTGAATTAGACTTGGATTCGTACTAGAGTCAAATGGCGAAGGAGGAGAGGTCGTAGGAGAAGACAAAGGAGAGGCCGAGCGTAGAGCTGGGCGCCCTAGGGGCTTCGGGCAGCGCTCCTCGCTGCCTCCTGATGTCTTGGTCCTTCCTCCGTTTTCCTTGACGATTGCCACTCGATTGGCCCTACTACATGGGTCTTTTGGGCTCTTCTATGGGCTTCTTCGACTCCGTTCGAATTGGCCTTAACTTGATGAAATCCGGACTCATCAATCTTAAAAGCACCCAAAAAGTTCTTTGCCGAGATACAATATAAAATTTTATCTAATCATATCTAATATATAATTACAATATAAATTTTATTATTGTAAGTCATTCTCCCTTCTATAATTTTTTTTTCTCTATTTTTATACTCTCATGTGCTGATATTATACCCTTCCTTTTGTGTTTATCAATATTGGTTTTAGGTGGACATGTCTTTGTAATTTCGGTTCGAGAGTTCCACGAATTAGATTCTTACAGTTGAAAATTCACTGCATTTGGGTGATTTGGTGCTTCTCAAGTATTTATTTTTTTCAGGTACTGGGTGCGTTTTGTTTTGAATTATAATATAAGCTTTAATTTTTTGGTATTGGTTATATGGTTTAATATTTGAGTTGCCCAAATAAACGGCATTCAGAATTTTGTCATTGGTTATATTGTTAATAGTAAGACTTGAAACTGTTCATTGAGTTCTGCTCAATATTTTCTTTTGTGCAGGTGCAAGGAGAGTTTTGTTTTGAATTTTAACATAAGCTTAATTTTTTTTGCATTTGCTATATTGTTACTATTTACACTCAAAATCATTGAGTTCTGCTCAAGATTTGATTTTGGCATGGGTTATATTGTTTCTCATGTATGCTTGATGAATCCTGTATTATAAGGATTATTTTTTATTTTAGTTATTTTCATTTAAGTAATACTACAAACATGAATTATACAAATTTAATATTTAATGAACAACACGAAGCAACAATCGTTACTAAATAATTCAAATTTAAATAACGTTTATTAAAGAAAATATACTAATAATATAAATAACCGAGAAGAATGATACAAAATTAAATACATGTACAAACACGAATCATATAAATTCAATAATTAATGAACAAACACGAAACAACAATCTATACTAAATAATCTAAATCTAAATAACGTTTATTAAAAAAATATTCTAAGAATATAATAATCGAAAAAAAGGATACAAAATTAAAAGCAATGTTATAAACACGAATTATACTAATTCAATAGTTAATGAACAACACAAAACAACAATCATTATTAAATAATCCAAATCTAAATAACGTTTATTAAAAAAAATATACTAAGAATATAAATACCTAAAAAGAATGATACAAAATTAAATGCATGTACAAATACGAATCATAGAAATTCAATAATTAATAAACAATCATGAAGCAACAATCTTTACTAAATAATTCAAATCTAAATAACGTTTATTAAAAAAAATGTACTAAGAATTTAAATAACCGAGAAAAATAATAAAAAATTAAAAATAATACTATAAATATGAATCATACAAATTCAATATTTTTTGTTGCAATTCAGCTCTTAATCCTCCTCCCGTGCTTTCTATCTAATATTTATTTCATTGTGTTCATACTATAATGATTTTTGAATTTACTACTATTTGAATATTAATCAATAATTAAACGGTCATTGAACAATATTTGAGATTTTTTTGATTAGTATTCTATCATAAAAAATAATGGGCCCATATTATATTTATCAATGTTTTTTTTTAGTTTTTCTAATTGACAATTTTTTGTGGCATACAGTCTCTTAATATACATGTATTTTTTTTGCATTTTTTTATTTGTTACGTCATGCATTTAGGCACAAACAATTTCTAGTATATATATATAGAGAGAGAGAGAGAGAGGGGAAAGATTTAAGGGGATTTTGGTTGATCTTTTTTGTGGGTTTCCTGTGCATGCTTTAATTTGTAGTAGTGTGGAGTAGGCCTAACAATAATAGACACGACTCGTGAAATCGACACGAACTCAATACGGATTTAGCGGGTTTGGGTATAGTCTTAACGGGTTCAAGTGATTAACGGGTTAACTCGGGATACCTGTGAAATAAATGAATCGATTTCGTGTTTAACTTATAAACTCGTTTCAACCCGTTTAACCCGTTAATAGTAGTGCTTTAATTTTTTTTTAAAAAAAAATATGTCTCTCAGCCTCTGTCTTATCTCACACCTTCTATTTCTCAGACTCATTCAAATTTAATAATCATTTAATGTTTATTTTTTGTCTTTATTTTTTTGCTTAACTATGATTTATTGTTATAGTAAACAGGTCAAACATGTATAATATATTACAAGTTAATGACTTTTCGTGTGGATTCAAAATACTCTAACATATTCCCTTATTTAGTGGATGATGCACGGATTGTATCAAATAACCCGTTTAATAAATGATTTGTGTATGGGTGTGATAGTTAAATTCATTTATATAAACGAATGGGGATATGAATAGAGAATTTTTTGACATAAAACCGTTCCACTCAACACTTCTGTTAAGCCTAGTGTGGAAGGTGGTGGTTGTGTGTAAGTGGGAATGGGATGTTCGTGATTGCACGTTGAGAATGTAGAGAGCCTCGTCCGTACAGTTAAGGATTAACAAGAGTCTGGGAAATCTTTTTTAAACATGTTTGACAGTGTGGATATTTCTCATCGTCATAGTGCTAAACATGTTTTCTTGGATTATAGATCTATGGGTTTTTTTTTCTTATCTAATCCACATTTCCATTACAAATGTTTTAATAAATTTAGATTTTTATCATATTAATTTTGAATTTTAATTCACTTTAATAAAAATATTCCTTGAATTTTATATTATATTATATAAAATTATTAGTGGATCATAATCAAATCGAACATTGACAAATTTAAATTTGAATATTTATCTTATAATACTATAAAATAATCAAACTAGTGTTGACTCTCTGTGATGCGCGATTATCCAAAAATGATGAATAGACATTAGGTGAGTATGTGATAAATTTAAAACCAATACATGTAGATACTTAAAAATTCTAATATAAAATTAATAGCGCTCTCCAAGTAACAAAATCAGCAACCCTATACGATACAAGAAGTTTGTTGAAGGGGGCTAGCCCTAAATGTTACACGTGTTATGGCATTAATTGTGCTCACGTGATATTGACAATACTAGTCACGTGACTAAAAATTTGGGGTCCTCTACTATGCCTTTTATCCGAGCCGATCTTGTCAGCGGTTCGGCAAACAATGAGATAGCTTGGGTCACTTAATCATCGAGTTATGTAGATTGTCCAGCCAAGAAAGAAGATAGCTTGGTTGTACCATGTTGAGTTCTTTATTGTGTTCGACAAGACACTAGAAGAGGTCGGTTTGTGTCAAACCAAGTCCCTCAACGTGTTCCGCAAATAATAGGTGTGCTCTGCTTTAGATAAGACCGAGCTATTTCAAACGATAGACACAAAAATAAAGAACCACCTAAAATTTAGGCAATTAGATAAACGAAATCAAAGATATCCAGAGAGATTGTTGGAGAAGAATCAGTAACTTTCCAAATTGAAACACTGAGAGATAGGAAGGTGTGCCACCTTGCATCTAAATCTACGGAAACCCTAGTGAGATAAGGATCTATAAAGAAAAGATGAGACCAATGTGAAAAGGTACGCTGAACTCTCCTTGTCTTCTTTCAATTGAATCGATACCATTGTTGACTTAAGCATTAGAGTGTCTACAATCGAAGCACTTCGTTTTTGTACAGTTTGTTCATTTTGCAGGAGGAGAAAATTGGAGATCAAGTTCAGAAATACATTTTACCAAAAAACATCAAATCGAATTCCTTGTAGGAGGTGTCCTCAATTTTTTGCCTATTCACTCTACTCGTAGGCCAGTTCATCTCTAAATAATATGCAAATCATTACCCGTTGGTCATATCTAGAAAGATATCTATAATCATTATAGTTAATTACAAAATCTAACTTGATCACAAAACTATAGGCCACATCAATACATAAAAAAAAAAGAATTGAAAGCAAAATAGAATCATCCATACAAAGAGGGAAATACATGTCTAGAATCACATATTGTTCTGTAGTTCATTCCTATCCAATGTCCTTCCCTTAAATAATAGAAATCATCTTCATTCATATATTACCTGTGAATCAAATTTATTCACCTTGTAAGAATCCATCTATTTTTTTTTTCAATGATATGGGAAATGCTCAAAATATAAATTACAGAATTTCTACCTTCTTAGAATCAATTTTGCCCTCTTCATTATCCAGCATAGGTGATATGTCCCTCGTGTGCAAAAAAAATTGCTGATAGCACTATTACTTGTACAATAAAAATTTTGCTGTGAGCTTAATGACTAATTGAAGTAAAAAAAAAAAACCTGACTTATGAGCATGTTGTTTTTCAGTTGATTATTAAACATACTGTTAGAATAAATAAAAATATTACCAAATGATTTTTCGATGTTCTTGAAAAAGAAGTTAGAGGGATGAAAAATAGATAGAATGAAAATTATGAGAGTCAATTGCGAGCAGTGAAGATTAATATGGAGATTTATGTAAGAGTGGAAAGTAGAGACTTGAGAAGGATAAAAGAATGAAAGACGTGAATGGAGGAAGCCACAAAAGAAAGAGCAATGCTGTTGGGATTTAATTTATTGGTCTAGTTTGTTGACCTAATTCACTATGACTTTTGGATTGATTGTGGGGACCATCAAACATTGGAACTTGGTGTTAATCCAATAGTTCTACTGAAACCACATCATTATGTCAGCAGATTAGGTCAAATTTTTAGGTTCAAATAGTATTACTCCAAAAGAAATTGGAAGTCTAGTGACTTAAAGGATAGAGATAAGTTTAGTTCAAATAAATGTAATCGTAATTAGAGATAAATTTAGTTCAAACAAATTGCATGAAAAATATGTATTTAACCAATAATAGTGCTACATATTAGATTTCAAGAAAGTTTAATAATAAAAAATCTAAAAAAATAGGATTGAGGTTTTGGAGGCCTCTCCTCGTTTGTAGATACATCTCTATAGAATATATAGATTATGAGTTGAAGTAGAAAAAAAATCATCTTTTAAAAATGAAGACTGATGTTCTCAAAGAGTCAAGAATAACCTTAGGAGGAGGAGGAGGAGCAGAGACCTAGTTATTTGGTTAACTTTTAAAAATCAATTGGTTTTGTTTGATAGTTTGCATCTTAGGTACTATGTAATTCAATTTTCAAAGTCTAGGTAGATTTGTAGCATATTGAGTGGAGATGGTTCGAACGCAATTTGAGATAAATAGATTTGGATAGTTGAACTCAAAACCCTTCCCTCTAACCATGGAGCACGCAGATCCTAAAAACGCATAGTTTCTCCTCCCAAAATGACTTTTCCGATGGGGGGCTACTAGGATTTGGGTCTCTCTTTTGGGCAGGGCATCAAGTACATGTATCCTTATCGATTAACCAATTTCTAAAAGCACTGGATTTGTTATCTCATGCCTGTTTTTCGTGAAAAAAATACACCGGTTGATGCTCAAACCGTAGCAAGACATACTATTCGTGCAGTAGTGGACCAAAGTATACAACGAGCATAAGTCATGATAAAAAAAAAAACACACTAATGACTACGTCGGTCCTCTTTTGCTCAACCTTCCCTCGTGTAGAATGAGAAATAATAGCAACCATACAAACATCAAAATTTTGAAGATCTATAATGGGCAACCATAGTCCACGTATTATTCATAAACTAACAAACCAAATTACTTATCATATTCAATCAGATGTCTTAATCAAATTCCATGGGGAAACATGAAAAATAATAATCTCCAAAACATTCCAATTGGGAAAATAGAAACATTGCTACTTGGATCTCATAATTACTAAGACATTACTGCTATGAGACAAACATTAATTTTAGGGTAAGGATACAATACCTCTGCATAACCATATCGAAAAATGATTTCGACTGTTAAATTTGATGATCTGACCCCATTAACTAAATATAATAATAAAGTAATAAAAATACTAAAGGAAGGAATTCACTCACACATAGTCACAGGCAGAGAGATTCACACACGCTTACTTCACATGCACACACAGTCACACACGCACGCAATTGGATATTTGGGCAACACAGAGCACAACTCTCACCATGCTTTCCCATAAATCACCCATATTTTCTTTCTCCCCATCTTCTCTGTCTCTTTATTATATTTGCTCTCACACACCCACACTTGTTGGCGCTATCATGGGTCTCTAAAGAAAATCGAAGCCGACGATGGCATTTCTATCAAATCTCTCATCTCTCCTCTTTCCCGCTTCTCTCTTATTGCGCTCCTCTCACTCTCTCTGTGTTGGACTCGAAAGTGTGGGTCCAACATTTCAACTGTTTATATGTTGCATATAAGTTGTTTGTTTAAATGATTTATAAAATATTTTTCTTCTTTCTCAACGGTGACGTTCCAAAATAACTCGACCGCCTCCCAGAACCGCCAATCTCTACGAAAATATTTTTTTTTCAATTTTGTTGAGATTTTAATTGATAACTTTGATAATTCATAGAGAAGATAAGAGAAAGAAAAAGAAAAATATTATTAAGCTAAAATTATCCAAAATTGCATAAATGAAAAATGCATACAAAGGCCCTTATTTAGTAGGGCAACATAAAAGAACAAAAGGACTAAATTACACTTAAGACTAAATATTCTAACTACTCTAACACCCTCCCTCAAACTCATGATGTGGTAATAGAAAATATCAAGAGTTTGCCAAGAAGAAACGAAAGCGAGTAATAGTATGTGATTTTGTGAAAAAATCAGCTAACTACATAGTGGAAGAAAGAAATGGGATAGAGATAGTGCCCAACTGAAGATGATGACGCACAAAGTGACAATCAATCTCAATATGCTTTGTGCGCTCATGAAAGACTGAGTTATGAGCAATCTGAATAGCACAGGTATTGTCACAATACATAGGAGTCGGCGCAGGTAACATGATGCCAAGATCAGCTAGTGGACTTACAGTGCATAGAGTAATGTAAAACCCGGGTGAAATTGAACTTTTATGAATAAAGGGCAAAACGATAATTTATCATTACGATGCGGGTTACAAACTTGAGTTTTTTTAGAACTCGGATGATGACACAAAACTCACCGTTGGATTCATCTCGCGAAATCTAGTTACCCCGTCAATTTTTGTAGAATTCTGAGATAGTCGAATTTTTGCGTTTTACGAGGTAGTCAAGCCTCGGCTGACCCAAAAACTGAAATTTTGAATAAAATTATAAATTTTGAAAAATAATCAAGAATAACTTAAAATAAAAATATTTTAATCTTGAACTAGGGCGAAATTTAATCGTTTCGGGATGAAAACGGACTTAGAATTAAAAGGGACGTGTGCCGCGTTGTGGACCAAGCAATTAAAAAATATAAATAGGGAGAAAATCAGATTTTATCCCCACTTTTTCAGCCGACGCACAGCCGATTGAGAGGAGAGGGAAGCTAAAGATTTTCTCCAACTTCTCTCTACGATCTACGGAGCTAGAGAGCTCGAATCCACTCGGGCCAAGAACTAAAATTGGTCTCCTCGATGAGAAACAAGGGCTTTCACCAAAGGTGAGAAAAGCGAAATTCTTGGAAGAGCTTGGGATTGAGCTTGGGTTGATTCTTGGAGCTTATCAAGGGCATTCTTCACGCTACAAGAGGTAGGGATTCTTCTACTTAGGTTTATGCACAACCTTGAATGTTATATTGAAATGGGTAGGTTAATATAGATATATATGGCTTGCCTATAGAAGTGATTTTGGTGAAATGGGTATTGAAATTAGGTAGAATATATTTTATCTTGAAACGAGTATGTAGAAATTGCTTAATGTAGTTTCTTGAATTATGTGAATTGTGGGCATGTTATGTGTTTACACAATGTCTTGATTTAAAAATGTGTTATTGTCTAATATGAAATAACATGCTTGGACTTGAGTTTTGGATAAAATGTTGATAAATACATATCTGTTTATTGACATTGTGAGACATGAGAATTATATGCTTTTGATGTAATTTGTCATGGATTATGTGAATTGGGTTAGAATAGTTCATATGGCATACATAACATATTGAACATCATATTGTAGTTGCAATGAGACATTGCATTGCATATGCACGAAAACATCGCGATTGAGTGGGTGTGAGTGCATGGAGTAGTCAACACCACACCTGGTGGATGACAATTAGGCTCGAGTGAGCTAGGTTGATGACTTGGCTGAGTCGCATGGTTTGCATAGTGTTGAGGGTCGAGGTTAGCAAGAAGGGCTAGAAGATCCCTCGGGTGCAAGGCCCGGTGATTTGGATACGCACTTCTGTTGGTATTAGTCCATAAAATGTGTCGGTGTACGCGGGACCGTTGGTGGAAGTCCAAAAAACTCGTGTCGGTTGGGTGTCGTTGGTGTAAGTCCATAAATACTCACCCCATAAAAGACCCTAGATTGGTAAATGTCATTTGATGTATAACATAGATGACGAAATCAAACACATGGGAGATTGCATGTGTTGGAGAGCCGGGAATGGCTCGGGATCATGGATGACGGGCAAATGCACATTTGCAATTGCATGTGTCGAAGAGCCAGGAAGGGCTCGAATTGGATAATGAGAGTAAGTCTCATCTCATTCCATAACATTGCATTGTAAATTTCTAACATTGATAACATATTCATGCTTAGAACGTATGAATGGTGAATTGGTTGCATATGAATAATTCATGTGCATTTGGGTTGGGGAGTAACCTATTTAGGAAATACTCTACTGAGCGTGGCTCACCATTTATGAGAAAATATTTCAGGTACGAGGTCTACGCCGATAGAAGGCCCTCACTTTGAGCCTCATGGATGAAGAAACCAGAATGTGGCTTATTTTGAGAAAATTATAAAATTTTTAATTTAAAATGGTTTTTGGCATTTAATATTGAAATCGTATTTGAACAGTTGTAATAGGACTTGTATGAAATCTTGTATAGTATAGAAAACATCTTTATACATGTTTGGAATGAAATTGATAAGTTTTTGAATAGATTGGAAATGAAAAATAGGTGAAACAGGTAGTTATTGGCAGAGCGTACTAGTACGTGTACCGGTACGTTATTGTCCAGAGAGTTCGTTGTATCGGTGTGTGTATTGGTATGCTGTTGTCCAGAGAGTTCATCGTATCGGTACGTTTACTGGTACGCTGTTGTCCAGAGAGTTCGTCGTATTGGTACAATTTCCTAGACTTCTGAAATTTTCTAGTCTTCTTGCTATGCTTTTAGACTTTGAGTTCTTGGGTTCCAATGGCACAAATTGACTTAAATTGTTATATATTGGGGTACTTTGGACTCCGGTTGAATTAGATGATTATAGAACTACGGATTTCATTTGTGGCAAAAAAATTCCTACTATGGGTAATGTTATTGACATGGTGTCGGGTTAAGTGACATCCATGGATATTTCTGCGGGTTGACGAGTTGTCAACGATTGATAAAAGACCCTCGAATTTTGGGGTGTCACAGTCACCAGCCCAGTCAGCATCAGAATAAGCCTTGAGTTCCATAGAAGAAGAGGAGGAGAATAACAAACTATAGTGCAAAGCACCTCGAAGATACCGAAGAATACAAAGAACCGTAGCCTAGTGAACAGTGATGGACGAGGTAACAAATTGACTAACAACATGAAAAGCATAGGAGATATCTGGATGAGTGATTGTAAAATATACTAAACTCCCAACAATAACACGATAGAGCGTAGGGTCAGACATGAGAGTACCATCAGAAGAAGAGTAACGAATATTGAGCTCTAAAGGTATTTCAACTGTCCGATTATCTGATAAACGAGCTCGTTGAATAACATCTGAAACATACTTGGACTGAGAGAGAAGATATCCTTTAGGAGATGAGGCAATCTTAACACCTAAGAAATATCTAAGTTGCCCCAAATTTTTCATCTCAAATGGTTCTCCAACTGGGTTTTCAATAAGCATATGTCAGCAGTGTCATCACCTGTAATAATCATATCATCAACATATAATAAGAGAATAATAGAACCTAAGGAAATAGTCCGTAAAAAGAAAGCAGAATCATGTCACTAGCGCGAAAACTCAAGTCACAAATAACCAAAGAAAATTTGTCAAACCATGCCCTGGGAGCCTGCTTAAGGTCATATAAAGCACGGTGAAGTCGACATACATGACCAGGACTATGAGACAATCCAGGATGAGGAGTCATAAAAACCTCTTCACTTAAATATCCATGAAGAAATGCATTTTTCACATCCATCTGAGATAAATTCCATTAGCGAATGGCAATAACTGCAATCACGGTGCGAATAGTGGTCATCTTTGCAATAGGGGCAAAAGTCTCATCATAGTCTATACCATACTCCTGAGCAAAATCCTTGTCTACTAATCAAGCTTTATACCGTTTCACAGAACCATCAGACTTAGTTTTTATCTTATAAACCCACCTACAACAAATGAGGCGTTTATCAAGTGGTAAAGACACTAGTTCTCAAGCTCTGGTCTTATGTAAGGCAGACAACTCCTCTTCCATAGCCTGTTTCCAAAGTGGATCAAGTAAAGCCTCCTTGTAGGAGGTGGGTTCAGATAAGGAGTAAATAGAAGTAAGGAAAGAACAAAAATCAGGA
>JAHQCQ010036572.1:0-13543 GCA_023539305.1 Ilex asprella
ACATAAAAATTTTGAGCAAGCTGCCGACAAGCATACAATTTGTCCAACAAAAATAAAAACAAATCAAATATTTAGTTAGTGACAAATACACCCCTATTCGTCATTAAAATTTTTCTTCACTTGTCACCATTGAAACTCCCTATGCTTTCCTTCAAGTACTTGAGCCAACTCACGGGTCAACCCGAGTCAATACCCGAACCACCACCATTGCATTGTGTTAAGAACATTACTCCGGCATTGAACCACGGCGGTCCACCCTTGTTCTTACCACCATGCAAGGGTTGTTTCCGGCGCGGTTCGTTCTTGACTCAACACCCCCAAATTGTGAATTTTATGCTCCACGCACAAATCAACACGCCCTTAATCTTAAAAAACTTAGAACAAACATGCCCTAGTTAGCAAATTCATCGTTACATTATTAATCACGTGAGACTCAAGTGACCCAGATCAGCTTTCACATTGTAGGGCAGCTTTGATCTTCTGGACGGTGCATGATATGAGATTGTTGACCGTCTCCACAGATTCTACGGTGAGCTTGGCAGTAGGGAGGCTGTTTACCAAAATCTGAAATGCCACGGTCAAGAGGGACCCACTGATTCTATCAGATGATGGGCCCCCATTACTGCTGGGTCCGTTAGCAGGACCATTACTGGCCGGTCCACGAGACCCTGGCCCATCTGGTACGATTGCAAATCCTGAAGGTAAGAGTGCCACGTAAGCTGAATCTCCACCGTTCATCACCACGTGCATTGCCGGAATGTCAACGGGCGCGTACACCACTAGCGACCCCGCCGCATCTATGCATGTCTCTTGGAGTATAAGCATACTACTCTGGTTCGAGTTCATAGCCTGCATCATAAAAAGCACTCAAACTTCTGAATAATTTACGTAACATGCCACTATTCTCTCTCGTCTCGTTTGAGTTCATATACTGCACAAGCATAAACAGTCTCAATCTTGTCAATATTCACGTAAAATGCCACTGTTCTCTCTCTCTCTCCTCCTCCTCCTCCTCCTCCTGATATGTCAGCATCGTTACAGAGGAACTGAGTCAACAGGGAGAAAACTTCCATTAAAATGGTGACTGACGCAGAAAAGTTGATGCCAGTTTATCTGTGGTTTGACTTTCAGATCCTACTAAAATAAACTTTAGGTTAAAATGGGGCAGGCCTTAGATTTCAAATCATCTGTCCTTTTTTACATACTTCCAAACGCCAATATTGTCCTTTACCATTCATCCTCTCATCCTACACGACAACTTCACTCAAGTAACCTGTGCACGCATACATCAGTGTGTGTGTGTGTGAGAGAGAGAGAGAGAGAGAGAGTACACTGGCACGGAGGAGGGAGACGCAGTTTCCATGATCTTGGCCTTTGGCAATATGGGCCATTTCTTGCATGGGACCACCGTTGGATAAAATGTCCCACTCGCTTCTCAGCCGTTCATCACGCAGAAAATCAAAGAGTCTTTGAGGGGACACAGGTAGCCAAACAGAGGTTGCAGCGCTCAACACGATGCCCGGTGGTTCACCGGGGTCGTCCACGCTCTTTCGGGTCATGACCCGGACATCTTCATCCACATTGCCAGAACAAAGCTTGTTCCATTTGTGGACTGTTGAAGCACACACCCCGGCACAGAAGTTATCCGTCATGCGCTGTGCTAGCTTCAGCATGCTTCTTCTCCCACTTGCAGTTATAGCTGTGCATGCACACAAGTTCATTGGTCAAATATAAATATGCTATATTTTAGCTTTATATAACAAAGATTGATTAAACATTGGAAAGGACTTCTGTGTACCAGTGTGATCTCTTGTTGGCACGGCGGAGGACATTAGAATGGCCAGGCATTCGCATTGGCGTTGAAGAGTGGCAACCCATCGTTGGGCACCAAAGCCCATGCCAGCGCCTATCAAGGGCCGGTAGAGCTGGTGAACGGCACTCTCATCATATTCAGCATGTTCCACCCACGTAACCTGCACATTGATTTAGAACATTTGAATTCGATGGTGAAAATAATATAGTACGATGACTTTCATATTGACATGTTTTGATTAAATAAAAAAGAATGGTTCCAAAAACTACGTAGTAGAACCCCATAAATACTTTTATTCATCTGCAACCAATGGCTTACACTAGAAGTCAAACATGTATATTAACTTTGACATCGCTTTTGTAAGGGGGCCTTGGCAAAGCTTTGATATACACAACTAACTCATGACCATAGGGCTGTCAAAACATGAGAAGACTCGTTAACACAATACAAAATTTGAGTCTTTTATAAGTCACATATTTTGTAAACAAGTAGACCTGATACAACATGATTATTAAAACAAATCGAATATAGATGAAATCAATTAAAAAAAAATACCGGACACAATTGATTTATATACCAATTATACACGACACGAACCTGACTTATTAAACACGTATTAATAAACAAATCAGGTATGTGCAGAATATTTTTTGACATAAACCCGTTAAGACTCAACACAAACCCGCATCACCTGACACAATTAATAAGCCTAAGTCTCTATCTATGAAATGAATATAAAATCATGTTGAAATAGATAAGGATAAAAGCTTTGTTTATTCAGTTAAGGGTCATGTTCAAATACACCGTGCGTGATAGACCCCGGGAAATGGCTCAAGATTGGGCTCTATAAGAGAGATTATATAACATAGAACCCTAGTATAAAGAGGCATAAAATATTGCTACATGAAGTTCAGGCAGATTTGAAGGCACGAGGCAGACTGTAAAGGGTGGCATAGAGACATGTATAGTCTATCTACCCACGAAGACTGATACTCACGTGACAACAAAATAGCCAGTCTCGGGGTTTGACTAAGAGGTATTCATTTAGCACAAAAACAAACACATCACAAGGCTGGAACCAGTTAATGCACAACAGCTAAATAGATGAAGTATAGACAAAAGTTGTGATCGAGACAGCATCAAAGATCGGAATTGAAACATCAAATATATAGTTTATTCAACTGATATGAAATTAATGTGTCCCAAGGTTCAGAAATAAGAGTAATAGAGGCTTCTATTCATATAATAATCTGTGTAACCTTGATTTGCAAGCGTATGGGGCTCATACAATAATATAATGTCAGGCTTATTTTAGGCAACCCAGATTCTGAAAATCGAAGATTATAATATAATTTCCACCACATGAAGCATCTATCTAGGTCAGCAAAATAACGTTTAAGAAGGTTCAGATTCGACTCAGAAAGATCTCAATGTGTTTGATTGGGACACACCATCACCAAGACTGCAGTGATGTTGTAAATAATTACCAGACAAACAAAATTCTTAGATGGATGAGCTTTAATGGGATTAGAAATGCAAAAGGTCATGATTTTGACTGGATGCTTACCAGACAAATAATACTATTTGGACCTAAAAAACTGACTTAATTTGTTGACCAAATGATGTGTCTTCATTGGAACCATTGGATTAACACCAAATTTTAATGTTTGATGGAGCCCACAGCCAATCTAATGATCACAGTGAATTAAGTCAGCAAATTAGGTCAGATTTTTAGGTCCCAATAGCATTGCTCTTCTATTAAATGTTCTCAACGAAGTTCCAAGGCTGCAGTTTTACTTCAACAAACTCATTAAAGACTTAAAGGCAAGACTCTACCCACCAAGGAAGCCCAATAAATGTGAAGAAAACAAGTTTGGAGCTGTAAAGCAAGTTACAAACTAACAAAAAATTGCTGCAAATTAGTTATGGTGACACAATTACCTTGGAATACCCATTAGGCATATCTTGCACCACACATCCAGAAGGAAGCCTCCGGCAGCTCAGAATTGCCGGTGCACCTGAAGGTTCTCGGATGGTATCGATAGAAACATCGACCACAGCCCAGACCCCATCCGCGTGCTGCTTGCAAAAGCGCAGGAAATTGACCTCGCGAACAGGCACCAAGGGCGAAAGGACTTGGAGTTCCGCATGCATCTGTGGTTAATAAGAAGGAAACATCAATTTATTCATCAAACTGACATTTGGTTAGAAGTATTCAAACACAAACTAAGAGTGTTACAACGAAACATTACCAGCTGCAATGCACCATTCCTGGTGCCCCCCATTCCACTAGAAATCACATCTGTAGTAGAGGTTCTAGCAATCATACAAGGAAACATCTCCGCCCATTTATTCTATTCGTCATAACACAACCCAAATTAATCATCCGACAAGAGAAGAACAAAAAAAATTTATATATAGAAGCACTACAATAATCAAGTATACAAATGCAAATCACAAGGAATTTAACCACAATTAAGCCAACACTCCTGCCAAATTCACAAATGAAATGGAATCCCAAGAGAGACTTGAAGACAATTGGAACATCTAGAAACAATCAAATACTTAAAAGTAATATCAACACACTACACAAAATGGGTCTAAAAATAAGTGAAAAATAAGTTTGATTACTCACAGAGTCCATTAATGTCTCCACAAGAGCCAAACTATTGATGATTACCATACCAGTCTCCCTTGAAGCCTCGGTAACAAAGCCATTAGGTTTCAAGCCAATACAAGGACTAAATGTTCTCAAATACTCATCATGGTTCATCATTTCTCTTCCCCCTTCCAAGCTCCTGAACCAAAGAGGCTCGTCAGTCTGAGCCACCTTAACCAATTCCTCCATAGCAGCCAAAGCAAGCTCCAAATACATAGATCTCTCAAGTGATCTCTCGATCCCCGTCCCGCCGGTTGTTCCTCTCGCCGGAGGCACCACTGACAAAGCACTTGAAATCCCAACACCAAAATCAGGAGGCCCCAAAGGCAATGTCGTTGCCACTGTACTTAATCCTACGTATCCATTGCCACCAACTCCAAGTTCCAAGCTGGAGTTTGGCATTGGAGGACCTATTGAACTGGCCATGGACGAAATGGGCCGGCCTAAAAACTTCCCGGCAAGCGCGCAAACCCGGTCTAACTCATCTTTCAGCCGTGCATTCTCAATCCTCAGGTGTTGTTCTTCCAAGGATATGTCACCGATTATCGCTGGACCACCACAGTTGGTGCAAATAGGGTTCCTCATCGCCTCCCTAATTGACATATTTTCAGCTCGAAGCCTATCATTCTCTTGCCTAAGTATTGAGTTCTCGTGGCGTTCGAGCTGGGTCTGGTGCAATCAAACAATCAACTTTCTCAGCGACTCAATACATAAAACACCAATATAGATCAAAAAGACAAAAGAAATCACTTCAAAGATTCGAATTTAGAGCTTACCTTCATCTGGGTTCTCCGATTTTGGAACCAAAATTTAACTTGCCGGGTCTCTAAACAAAGCCTTTTGCTAAGCTCTAACCTTTGTTTTTCATCTGGATGAGGACACTCCTTGAAAAGCCTATAAAATCAAACAAACAAAATCATCAAACACTACTCAGAAGAAACACAAACCTTCATGAAATAAAGAAGCAAATCATACGCTTCGAGTTCTTGAATTTGCTGTGGGGTGTGTCGGTGGTATCTCTTCTTTCTTGGTGGTTTGTCGGCAGCATCTAGATCGTCCCCGGAAGCACCCTCCATGTTATCACTTCCAGATCTGCTCTCGTGCTCTTCATCTCTGCTTCTTCTCCCAGTATTATTAGACTCATAAGTCTCAGGCATTCTTGTCAAATCACCTTGACCCTCCATACTCGTTTGCTGCTCAAAAAACCATCAGAGAGAGAGAGAGAGAAGATCCAGATCAGCAAAAACAGAAGGCACCATTAGACAAAAAGGGTCAAGTGAGAAAGATGTTATTTAGAGAGAGAGAGAGAGTACAAGAGCGAGAGAGAGTCCAGGAGGGTTGAACATCGACTTGGCTAGAGAGTGAGAGACAAGGCGTGGCTGAGCAATTGCACCAGTGGGCATGTTGTTGTTATTATCGCTGTGGCTGTAAGGTATATCGGCAACGATTCTTGCACCGCCAGGTCCACCACCAACACCAGAGCTACTATCAAGAAAACCCCCAAAACTCATGAAATAAAGCCCTTTCGGTTCTCTCTCTATTAATCACTCTCTCTCACTTTTATTCTGCAAATCTCCAACGATTGCTTATGAACACAATGTTTACACACACCAATGAATGATACACAGAAGAAAACTCGAAGAATAGAGAGGCAGAGGAGACACGAGGATAAATCCAAATGTCTCCAACTTCCTCTCCAGAAAAGCTTGAGAGAAAGAAAGAGAAAGAAGGCAAGCAAAAATCTTTTATGCTGCTTAGCGCTTCCTTCTCTATCCCTCTCTCTCTAAAACACTCTTTCCCTCTCTAAATCTCCCTGACCCTCTCTCACACTCTCTCTAAAACTCTCTTTCCCTCTCTGAATCTTTTTGGGTACTCGCTCTTACCAAGTGGGTAGAAAGAAGCGCCTGGAATACCTTAAGAAAACCCTAGTTTAGGAGTGAGAAGGCTTCTGTTATCTCTGTCTCTGCATGCTTGACTTGCAAAAAGCTTTCTCCTTGAGCTCAGAGAGGAGACCTACAAGGGCAGAAAAAGAGAGATAGAAACGGCTTAAAAAGTTTGTTTCTGCGCTGAGAACAGTGAAGAAGAAAAAAGGTGAAGATAACATGCAATGTGTGGACATTTCGAAGCCTTACATATACATACAGCCAAAAAATTACAGAAAATGGTTGGTTGACTCTCTCACTCTCTCTCTCCCCAAAATTTTCTCTCTCTAAAAATCTTATGTGAAGACTCTAAAAAATGTGACCAGTTGGACCCTTTTGGTTGTAAAAAACCTGTTTGACAGAGAGGAAGAGGAAACGACAGTGCAGAATGACTATTTTTCCTCTCTCTCCCTGGTTCAAAAAATAAATTGGTAGTGTGGAGTTATAAATTTAGAGATCTTGATTTGAATTTTAATAGTTCATTAGGTTTGATGGGATAAAAAAAAAATTAATCGACAATGTAAGTGTAAATTGGCTCGAATACGTTTAATGGTAAAATAAATAATTAATCCTTATCATACACTAAGTAATTTTGAGATTTTTTGATAAACTTTGTACATGTAATTTCTTAAAGATAAATAACTTTTTTCCAAGGAACAACACCTTATGCTTAGGGCTGTTAAATGAGTTAAACTTGAATATTTTTTTAGGCTTTTTTATATGTAAATAGTCGAATTATTAAGCTCGAATTCAGTTTGATTATCACTCCTACTTATTTTTCTCCAAATATATAACAATATATATCAAACATATAATCATATGACTCAAGATTATGCAGAAAATGTGTTTAATATTATAGTTAATTTACCAATACGAGCCAAGGAGAGAGAGAGAGAGTATCCAAAGAGCACCAAGAGAAAACTTATGCAAGTGAAAGAAATTATTGGAAAAAGAACAAAGATTGAACAACCAACCAAGTGTGACCTTTTGCAATATTCGATCCTGACCTCCCCATTGAATGTATCATTGGTGATCAACGGCCTTGCCATAGGGTGTTATCTACGAAGAAAATTATTATAATTATAAACAATTTTGCTGCATTAGTGGATCTATTTTGATTGATAATCGAGTCGAGCCGACTCTGAGTAGTTTGGCTCAATTATCAACCCTAAATTCCACTAATTTGTATAATTACGAATAACTTTCATATTAAAATTTTTATGTAAAATTAAAATGGGTCACTTATCTTATTTATTAATTTAATATTAATTGATTACATTACGTGACAATAGTAACGCAATGTAACCGTTGCATTAAATATTTACTTGTTATGTACATCTCCTCTTTGTAACTACTTCTCGCAGCGAACCATTAAAGTATATTGTTTGATGATTTTTTTTTCTCATTTTGGCATATGGCATTATTAACTTACATTTTTTTAATTAAATTTTAACCACTGAACCTACGAGGTTCAGGGCTAGGAAAGATATATATTATAACACACACACCTGAAGCTATCCGATGTAGGATAGCCCAGTCCCCCAACACCCCGCGGGATTACCATTACGGCAGGGCCTCTGACCCAAAATGTGGGATTCCAACCCAACACCGAACGACCCCTATGAAAAAACATTAGTTGGCAATAACTTAAGCAGTTAAATAAAACACTACAATGCAACAAAAACTTTTTAATGTCAAAGGAGGCTGCATCACATTCACACCAATGAATCACGAAAATAATGATTCTGCATATTGGATAAGATTACGTAAATTTAATCTTCTCTAAATTATGCAGTTGTAGGAGATTGGTGCACTAAGTTATCGTTTTTTTTCTTAAAAAAAATTCTTGATAGTTATTGGCTTTTATTTTACCATCGTTGTCCGCAAATCTATTTACTAGTTTACCTAAAAATATTTTCAACATCATCAATTTTTTTTCCTATTTAAAAATGGGTGGTTAGGGCCGATTAGACATAGCAACTCTTTCAAGACATTACTTTGAAGTTTTCATCTGCAATAAATAGGGATGTCCATGGGCTAAGCCGACCCAAGCCCGTGAAATTCTTTTCCCGGGGGGGTAGGTAGTGTACGCTCAAGTTTTTACCCAAGTGAATAATCGGGTGGGCCGGGACGGACTTCGGGTAAGGGTAAACCACTCGCAGTCTAACCCGATAGCTTGTTGGGCGGCCTACTGAAGGACTTTTTTATATACAATGTTATTTAAAAATAATAAATATTTTTGTACCTTAATATTAATATTTGTGTAAATTATATTTTTGAATCAAAAGTAAAGTCAAAATATATAAAAATAAAATAATGAATAATTTTATTTTGATTAGGGATGAACTAAATCTAATAGAATGAATTCATCCCAACAAGGGTGACACTTGCTCACTTATCTATCATTTGTATTATTCTACCTTTTAAAACTTGTATGCATGATACATGAAAGAAAAAATTATACATTATTTATAGTATATAATTTTTAAAATTTAAAATTCCGACATTGAGAGACTTATTTTAAATTTTTTTAAAAATTAATGGTCTAAAAATATTACTTTTTTTTCAAAAAAATGGTGAGCACGTTGGGCTTAGCTTGGAAGGCAAGCTCGTGGGCCGAGTAATGGGTTTGAAGGCAAATCCAAACCCTTTTTTAATGACATTGGGCTCGGGACGGGCCAATTATTGAGTCTATCAGGTTTCAGACATATTTTTTTCAAGTTAGATAACGAGACCCATGGATAAATTGGCTCATGGACATCTCTAATAGTAGAATATTCGATTTGAGCTATAATTATTGATCTGAGATAGTCGAGTCTGTCACTACAGTACTACTAAGAGCAAATTGGACATTCAACCCCTTCAACATTTTTTAGTTCATAGAAATTATTACCGTAAACGGGTTCGAACCATTGACAACTGGAGTTCAGGACTTTCATCGTATTCAATTTCATTATCCAATAAATTCCTCAAAATCGTTAAGGAACATTGTCTCTTATCTTACTAATGTTGTCCCTTAATTTTTTGAAAAAAATTATTTGAAGCTAATTTAGAGACTTAAGCTACAAATATAATTAACGGTAACTATTGGATTGAAAGTGGGCTCAATCTAACGATGTAACTTACAACTAATCTAATTATTGCATTAAATTATAATTCAAAATAAATTCCTGTAGCATTGTTGTATTTTTTGCCCAATTTTCCTTAATTAAAGATCACATGTTTTTAATTCAAGTGTACATAAGCAAATCTCCTATCAATACAAGCTAGTAGTCTACTAAGAAAAAAAAATTAGAAAAATATATTAGAGGATATTAGAATCTATAATTTGGGTTTTTTGGCACTTTGCACTCCAAAAAATATCTTGATTCTAACTTTGCAACCTAAAAGATTATTTTTTCCATGTTGAACCCTAAATGTGATAAATCTATTCCAATCTGGTTTCAGACTAACATCTATTTTAGATTCCATTAAAAATTGATGAACATGTCACCTTAAGATATAAATGATAAGTTTATATTTTTACCTAAGAATAACATATGTTAGTGACAAGTGCATCAATTTTTATTGGATTTTGAAACGGATATTAGTTCGAGGGCCACATTAAAACCATAACATTCAGGCTGCAGTGTGAAAAAATAATTTTTCTAAGGGCAAAGTGCAAAAAACCCCTATAATTTTAATGTATATTATTATATTTTGACATTTTTATATA
The DNA here is from genome assembly GCA_023539305.1 of Ilex asprella. Taxonomy (NCBI): domain Eukaryota; kingdom Viridiplantae; phylum Streptophyta; class Magnoliopsida; order Aquifoliales; family Aquifoliaceae; genus Ilex; species Ilex asprella. The sequence continues at coordinate 10,110 of JAHQCQ010036572.1, forward strand.
TCTTCATACTACGAACAAAAACATATCTCTGTTACAATTATTTTGTTCATGTGTAAGGCAAGCAAGGCATTTTTTTTTGTTAATCCAAAAAAAAAAACTTCGATTAGTATCCCTAGTATTTTGATTTTTAATTTTTTTTAATATTAAATGATTTATAATGCATTCCACTAGGAGATACTACACATATAAATGTAAGAACAAAATCTTATATGCACTTGATTATCCCCCTTAAACTTTCAAAAAAATAACCTCCCTACCCATTCCACCCCGCAAAAAAAAAAAAATCTTCTCCCCCTCTGGCTATATGTACTAGATTCACATTTATTACCAATTATTAGTAACTAAAATTGGAGGTTAATCATAACTAAATTGTTTTTCGTATTTATTACCGTTAATTATCAATTCTCTCGTCATCCTGATTAAAGACAGATCATTCACACCGAAACTAGACAATTAATGAGAGATAAAATTTTTAAGACTTAACCCTAAGAAAATTATCAAATTTCAAATTTAAAACATCTAAACTTACACTTCATCATCGATTTCGATGACGTGAGGGTTGGTACTCAATCTTCTGCCTTGACTGTTTACATATATATGTTGATTGATTGTAATAAGAAGCACTTTGCCTGGCATTGATAAACTCTTCAACTGATTTATTATTTGGACTTAGGTCACAAAATTTTATGCGAGACCACTTTTTTCCAATCACCATTTATTAGCTGTTTCGAAACTGAAGTGGTGTCTTATTTGAGTCACTAATCGATTTTAATTCAATCCATTATTGTACAAAAAAACTCGACATTTACTCTATCTATTTATTTATCCTATTTCTTCTAATTTACAATTCAATTATGGTCTGTGAGCCAGTAAATTATGAGTATGGTCTAATTTTCTCTGAACGAGACCGACCTTTCATATGCCCCAACCAATCACCTCAAAATGCACTAAATTCTAAGGTATCATTGGCTATACACAGTTAACATCAAGAGAAAAGTTATTGATGGTTCCCAAGAGCTCAAGAGAGTGGGGAGTCCATCTTGAGACCTTCTGGGTTTAGAATTGTTAATCGATCCGAATTTTGCGAACTTGAGTTTATTGATCTTGTTTTTTAGAAAATGATTCGAGCTCGAGTCCGAACCCAGATAACTCGATTATTTTACATATAAATGAGCTTAAAAAATCATTCAAGATTAACAACTCTATCTAAATTGGTATTAGTCACTATTACTAAATAATAAATGGTAGTGATGGTAGTTTTTTATATTGTCTGTTAACATGACACAAACTTCATAAAGAGTTTGTAAGTTAGGATTGAACAATTTTTTACGGGAAATCAAAAATTACATGATCCCTAAAATGAATAAAAAATAGAATTATTGTTAAAAAAAAAAAAAAACTCATTTTTGACAAGAATCCTAATACTATTGGATTTTTATTTTATTTTATGGTTTTGTGAGTATCTTCTAGGGAGAGACAGACGGTGTATAGTGAAACATCACTCAATGAACATCAAGGAAAAATAACTTGTGACATGTAACATATGAGTAGTGGGAATATATTGATTTGTAAGTTATGTTGGGCAGCCAGATTTGCCCTTATTTTTAAGCATTTACAAATGACCAGGAACACATAAATGAGACATACGTTATTACAAAATTTAACAAAGATTAGATAAACATAATTTTATCCACGTATACTGAGAGATTATTTTGATAAATTGAAATCGGCTAGTCCAACATTTGACGTTTCCTCCACTATAGGGTTTCAGAATCGTTGGTGTCACATAATTTTTTCCATTTATACAACTTAAAAACTATTTTTTCAATTTGACCTTATAACAATTAGATTAAAAAGTAACAACCATATTACTGCACCAAGATCACCCCCCTCCAAAAAAAAATACCCAATTGTTACCATTAAAAAAAACTCATTGATTATCACTTTCATTCCTTTGTTATGAAGTGCAATGAAGGTGGTGAATTATAAATGAAAATGAATAAAAAAAAAGAAGAAGGTGGTGAATTATGGAGCCAACAAACCAAAATTAAGGACTCCCTTTCACACAATAAAAATTCAACACACAATCCCCACAAGAATAGAGAACGTTACCCTACTTCTACTTTATATATGTGGACATGTTCAATACACGTTAGCTCTATGTCTTGAACTTTCAATCATCCTTTTCCCATTAGTACATCCACAACCTAATTACAAAGGCCCTTGTCATTGTGTTCGTTTCTATTCTTCAATGCATGATCAATATGTTCACACTCCTGTAATACAACTGTGAAAATTGTTTTTAGGGCACATTACACTTTGTGGTCTCAAACTATGCCACGATTTACTTCGCCTCTTTTATTACTATTTTTTTTAGTATCGCATCAACTACTTGAATGAGTTTTCCATTGCTCCAAAACCATAAGTACAATATATTTTTAACGGATAATATTAATGTGTCCCTGAATTTCGAAGAAAAATATAACACCACCACATAGTTTAGAGGATAATGTGACAAATTTTCAATCAATTTATTGTAGACGCTTATAATGGGATTAATGTGAAATTAATAATCGTTATTGAAGGTGTGAGTTGAAAAATATGATAACTGTGAGAACAATGTGAAATAAGAAGGATAGTTGAGGGGGTAAACGCATTATTTGCCTATTTGTCTCTAAAAAAAAGTAATAAGGATATTGCATTGAAAGAGATCAAAAGTTTAGACAGCCTCACATTCAACATTTCTTATAATTCTTAAGGGTCAGCGACACTTGTTCTTGAGTGGATATATTCTAAATCCGCTCAAGTTACGGTGGTCAGTATCTGAGTTCAAGAGATTAGTTGCCGCAAACCTGAATACCCTACAAAAAAAAAAAAGAAAAAAGAAAGAGCTTAGACAGTGAAATATAGAGCTTGACCTAATTACTCATAACCATTGAATTGCCAACAAATCCCACTATTGTTTAGAATATACTGTCAATCTAATTGTAATGGTTGCAATTTATTATGTCAACAAATTAAGTTCAAATAATATTACTCATGACATTTATTCAAATATCTAAAAAAATGGTCCCAACTCTTCATAACCTAGCACCTCTAACTTGAGCTTAAAGTCAATGTTATGGTTCACACGTCAAGGAAGAGGAACACAACCACTGTGCTTATAGAAATGTCAGCCTTTCTGCAAATTTTGACCCTTTCTGATTAATTGATATCATTAATCCTGACGAGCATCTTGTTTTTAGAGGTTCAATTTGGGTGTATAAGTTGATGAGTTGGACTTAACTAAGCTAAGACCCAATTCGAACGGAGTCGAAGAAGCCCATAGAAGAGCCCAAAAGACCCATGTAGTTGGGCCAACCAAGTGGCAAACGTCAAGAAAAACGGAGGAAGGACCAAGACCGCACGAGGCGGCGAGGAGCGTCGCCCGAAGC
>JAHQCQ010036573.1:0-13528 GCA_023539305.1 Ilex asprella
TATATATATTGTCAATTATTATGCACTTCATGCATGATTCGGTGATGTACATAATTGGGTGTTACTATATAGCTCGAAATTATGTCATCGATGAATCTTCAACCAACGAGTTGAATATCTATGGTGTTCCACCGGTATGACTTGACCTCCGAAGGAGCACTGAGGATGTTTTAACAGTGGCATGGTATCTAAAATTATAAGATTAATTATCTAAGTGATCCTCCTGAATGGCAGGTCCTTCTGGATTACTAAAGTTGTTTAACTGGTATACATAATAATATTGCCAGATAAATATCAGCGGTGTTCCATTGGTATGGGCTGACCTCCAAAGGAGCATTGAGGATGTTTTAATTGGTATACATAATATTTCAAATTGAATCATTCAAGTGATCCTCGTAAATGGCTTGACCTTCTGGTTTACTTGGATTAGTTAATTTCCAAACAATACTACCAGCTAACCTAAAAAGTTGTGGAGTTATGGTTTAATAATAACACCAGCTAACCTAAGAAGTTGTTGAGTTATGGTTTAATAATACCACCAACTAACCTAAGAAGTTGTTGAGTTATGGTTTAACAATACCACCAGCCTAAGAAGTTGTTGTGTTATGGTCATTATACATCAGGCTTACAGGTTGACTTTTCCTGTGACTTGGAAGTTAATTGTTATAAGGTGGCAGTTCTAGTATTTAACAAATATAAAGCATATGGGATCCTTAAACTGAAGGGTACTTTTTATATTACTGTCATTAATAAACTTACCTAAACACTTTATTTAATTAGACTAGTTATCAATCTAAGCTCACATCACAATCTATCTGATGCTACACAATTTTAAACAACAACGTCACTATTTTAATTTTATTTCCTAATCACTGCAACTCTTGGTGGGATCAATAATTGGACTTAAACCGAGAAAATTATAATTCGACCACTTATACTTTGGTGTATAATGTAAATCAGATCACAAAATAGTTCGAATCAAGTTTTTGGCACCGTTGCTGAGGAGTTATGGTAATTTGAAAACAAAAAAAGTTGTTTACTTCTATAATATGTTTATAGGTTGTTTGTTTAATTTTAATAGTCTATGTTTGCTCATTCATTAGTAGGTTCTGTAAATCAGTCATCTCCTTCATCTTCATCTACACAAGAATCTTTTGAATTAAGTATGGTTCAAAATATACCTAGAGCGCAAGAAGATAGAGAACAAGAAGTAGTTCAAAATTTCCGACCATTAAGAGAATATTTACATCCTACACGAACTAATGTCCCATCATGTTTTGCTTTTCCAGCAGATGCTCCAAATATTAATATCAAATCAGGAATGATACAATTATTACCACAGTTCCATGGTTTAGAAACTGAAAACCCTTATGTTCATATGAACGAATTTGAAGAAGTTTGTGGAACTTTGTAAGATAATTTTGAAATGACTTGATTAAAAAATTTTCCTTTTTCGTTAAAAGACAAAGCTAAGCTATGGCTTAATTCTTTATGAGCAAATTCTATCACAAGCTGGCAAGCTTTACAAACTGAGTTTTTTATTAAGTTTTTTCCGATGCATCGTACAAATGCATAAAGACGTCAAATAAAGAATTTTTTGGTAAAAGAAAGAGAAACTTTTTATTAATGTTGGGAAATATTTAAGGATCTTCTCCAAGCTTATCCACATCATGCATTTGAAAACTGTACTTTAGTTGTTTTCTTTTATGATGCTCTTCCATCTGCAATTCAAAAATTTGTTGAAATGATGGCCTAATGAGAGTTTATGAATAAAAACCCTAAAGAGGCATTTAAGTTTTTTGACACAATTTCTGAGAGTTCCCAGATTTGGGACTCAACTTCCTTAAATACTATGGAAAATAAGCCATATACATCTAAAAGAGGAAAATATGGATTGAAAGAAGATGATGATTGATTGTATATTTACCTTACTTCCATTAACCCTTAAATACTATCCCTTAGACTTTGCAATGTATGAGTAAAAGGGAGGGTTTCTCTCCCTTAGGATAGTGTCAAAAGAAAGGGCAAGGAGAAAGGGAAATGGGATGATGTAAATATGAGATGTAAATGCACAAAAATGCTCCCCAATCGCAAGGAGACTTTCGTGGTTCATGTTTTACTTGGAGGTATTGCAAGGTCGATTCCACGGGAAAGGAAGTAAACCAATGGAAAAGTGATTTGATGAAAATGAAAATGTAAAAATCTTTGTGGTTGAAAGTTGTTTGGTGGAGTGTACATCAATGAGAATGTAAAGAGAGAACAAATGTTGGCAAACCCAAGAGGTTACTCCAATATGGATATCAACTTAACTCAAAATCCTCGTCCGATAGAGCATCAAAAAACGATTGATTCGGGGGAAGTTAGGGACAAGATTGGTGAGTATCTAAGCATAAACTTTGGCTATGCCTACAGAATATCAAAAGCTCACCAACTTATCTACTCTCTACCCCGTCAAACCGTACCAATGTAGTCATAAGAGAGGGAGGAGAATGAGTTGGAGTGGTATACCCAAATGGAGGTTTCCTTTTGGATTTGCCAACCTAATGATTTAGCTACTCATGCTTGAAATGAAATGAACAATGTAATGAAAGTGCATGAAGAACTATGAAGACTTAGAATAACTAATGCAAGGAATTAAAGACTAAGAGTGGAAGCATTTTAAACCCATTTTACTGCTAAGAAAATGAAATACTAGGAGCATTAATGGTAAGTGTTTAAATGCACATTAAACCAACAAGAAACATGAAGGAAATCAACATTAATGACATTCAATGAAGTTCTAAGCATTCTTACACTAGATTACACAACAAAGTAATGAAGAAAATGCAGAAAAATAAATTTATCTCTCTAAATCACTGTTCATCTTCCTCCACCCAGGAGCTCTCTTCTCTATTTTTCGACCCACCAAAATTATGCTGAACTCCTTGGTTCTCCTGGCTCCAAAATGTCCCTCCCTAGCTCTAGGGTGGCCTAGGGTGTCTCTTCCATCCTAGGGTTGCAGAAGGCATGGCCTGAATAGGGGTGTGCAGAGCTTGTCTACACACCCAGCTCCTTCCTCACTCTCTCTCTTCATTGACGAGCCAAGCTTCAAAACATCTAATCCATGTTGTGAACAAGGTGAATAGTGTTGTGGGCATGTCAAGGGAGTAGGAGAGAGTTGATGGTGGGGTACGCAAAGTGACAGGGCTTCTGTTGCAGAGATTCTGAGGAAGAAATCGACAGACCATACCGGTACAACGTACCGGTACCTCGAACTTCAGTAGCCTTTGCATACCAGTACAGCGTACCGGTACAGTCTATGTTGTTTTTGCTGTTTCTATTGCATCCTTCCCCACTAAGCTATCCAATTCTCATTCTTTCACCCCCTTTATTTGTCCATCGTTGTTGAAATGCTAAAGAAGGTTTTGTTTAACACCTTTTATCTACAAAAACAAAATATCACCATTAATTACTCGACATGTATAATTTCATGGATGATTAGCACCTATAACTATGCAATATTTTGTGCTAATCAATGATTTAAGAGCTAAAATGACTATTTTATCTTGAAAATTAGAAGCCTTAGAAGTGAAAAAATTAAGCAATTAGTTGTTGTTTCTTCTACAGATCAAATATGTGAAATTTTTGCATTGTCAGGGCATTTTGTTAGAGAATGTCCAACTTTACCTGCTTTAAAAGTAGTATTAATTGAACAATCTAATGTTGTTCCAACTTATACTAAGCCTTATTCAAATCCATATTTTGAAACCTACAATCCAGGATGGTGAAATCATCTTAATTTTAGTTGGAGAAATACACAACCTACAAATCAAACACAAGGTCCACCACAGCTACAAAATCAACAACAATATCAACCTTCTTAGAGAAGAACTCAGAAAGATACTATGAATCAATTTATTCAAAGTCAAATGAGTTTTAATACTCAAACAACTCAAGCTTTTAATGATTTTAAAACTCAAACTTCTCAGAGTATTGAAGATATTAAAATTCATCTAGCTAAGTTGACCTAGACCTTGAGTATGTCAAAGAAAGGAAAGTTTTCATCTCAACCTAAACCTCCAAAAAGTCAAAGTCAAGTTAATTTTGTGCCTTTAGAACATTCTCCAAATCAAGTACAAGCAATCACAATACTGGGAAGTGGTAAGGTAATTGATAAAACTATTAAACCTAAAATTCCAAAAAAAAAATACGTAAATCAATTTCTGTAAAATGAACCACTTGAACCTGAACCTTCAATCAAAAAACAATTAGACATACAAAGTAAAAAAGATCCTCCATGTCCAATTCCTTTAATTTTTCCTCAAAGGGTCAAGAAACTTTCATCTGAAAAATATCATTCTAAATTTTTTGAGCTGTTTAAACAAGTTATGATTAACATCCCTTGGTTAGACACAATAAAACAAGTTCCAGCTTATGGTAAATTATTAAAAGATCTTTGCACGATAAAGAGAAAAACCAATGTACACAAAAAAAAGCATTTTTAACTAAACAAGTTAGTACTATGATATAGCATAACACGCTTCTTATGTTCAAAGATCCGAGTAGTCCTATAGTCCAATGCCTCATTGAAAATTTTTGAATTGAACAAACTCTGATAGATCTTGGATCCAGTTGTAATTTAATGTCATATTCAGTATATGCATAATTTGGGTTAAGTGAACTAAAACCTACCAATGTTATAATTCAACTAGTAGACCGATCGATAAAAACTCCACGAGGAATAGTGGAAGATGTTATTGTCCTAGTTGATCAATTGTATTTTCCTGCAAATTTTATTGTTTTAGATACGCAACCAATTTTTCATACATCTACATACATACCTCTTATTTTGGGTCGACCACTCCTAGTTATATCAAATGCATTGATTAATTGTAGGAATGAAGTCATAAAACTTTCACCTGGAAATATGACCTTGGAATTAAATGTTTTTAATAGTGCAAAACAACCTAGAGAAGAAGAAGTAATACATGAAGGAAATTGTGTTGAGTCATTAACTCAAAGTTTTTTTGAGAAAATTTTCTAGAAAAATAATTATTTGCATTAGAATATATACCTGATACTAAAACTAACAATATATTCGCAAAGAATCTTCAATGCGAAAAATTATTCCCAAAAATTGTGGAATCTACTGTCAAAGTTTTTAAGCTAGAATTAAAACCTCTTCTAACCAACTGAAAATATGTTTTCTTTTTTGAGAAAATGAAATCTACCCACTAATCATATCATCAAAATTATCTGAAATTTAGGAAAGAAATTTGACTAAAGTTTTGGAAAATCACCGAAGTGTTATTGGATAGACAATAGTAGATATAAAAGGTATAAGTCCACTTCTATGTACTTGTTATATCTATTTAGAAGAAGATGCTAAACCATCTCATCAAATGCAAAGAAGATTGAACCCACACTTAAAAGAAGTTGTTCACGCTGAAGTACTTACACTATTTGATGCTAACTTTATTTATCGTATATTTAATAGTAAATGGATTAGTCCTGCACACGTAGTTACTAAAAAATCTTGTTACTCTAATAAAAATCAAGAAAATGAATTAGTCCCGATGCGTAAAATCACAAGTTGGCATGTATGTATTGACTATAAAAAGTTAAATTCTCTCACCCGAAAGGATCACATTCTGTTGCTTTTCTAGATCAAGTGTTGGGAAGAATAACTAGTCATGCATGTGACGCCCCAAAATCCGGGGGTCCTTAACTAACCATTGACCACCCATCAACCCGCGAAAATACCAGTGAGTGACGCACAACCCGACATCACATCTATATCTCCCAATATTATCCCTTAAATTGGGATTATCACCCACACGTGCAACCCGTGTACATGTAACCATTTAAATCAACCAGGGTTCAATATACCTCACTTAATATCCATGTGTGTCCTTTGAACCAAAGAAACCCAAGCCCGAGAGCATAGCGCAAGAATCTCAAAAGCTCAATTTCAGATTCACGTTCGAATGTTAATTGGTGTTCGAACATCTGCTTTACGTTCGAACGTCACTTGAACTTCGAACGTTACTTGCTCCCATTAATTTTGCATTTCCATTAAAGCTCTGCTGAAAACTAAAGTACTGTAAGCTCCCTACGTTCGAAGTGGCCTAACGTTTGAACGTGGATTGCGTTTAAACAAAGGTTGCATTCAAACGTGCACTGGCATTCAAACGTGCACTAGCGTTCAAACGCCAACAAAATTCTAGAATGTAGGTATCTCTGTTTTCAGATTTTCAATCCTTTCCAAACCTCTCCAAATTCATCCCAAACATATATAATGAAGTTTTCTACATAATACATAATTCATACAAGGTTCTATTACAATCATTTGCCTAAAGTTACATGCCAAAAACATAATTTAACAAATGTTTTACAAAAATTCATGGTTAAAGGCCACAAGTCATTCCCATTTTACCCTTGATGGTCCGAATGATGTCCGTCCACCGGTTTCTAACCCGCACCCGAAAGGTGTTCCCGTATAGGGTGAGTCATGCTCAGTAGAATAATTCCTATATAAGATACTCCCCACGTAAATGAGCATGAAATGCACACATGCAACATTCAACACTCATCAACCATTCCATACAAGAATATGCTTTCAATGTTAGAATTTTGCCATGTCATGCCATTGAATGAGATGAAACCCACTCATGTATCTTTATCCAAGTCCTCTCCGACTCACATAACATAATGCCATGCCAAATGTATCTCAATTCCGTCATTTATGTTCATATCAAATGATATTTACAAATCTAGGGTCTTTCTTTGGGGTGGGTAATCATGGACTTACACTAACAGCACCCAACCGATATGGAATTCGTGGACTTCAACAAACGGTTCAGCATACACTGAGAAACTTTATGGGCTTCCAATCACCGGGTCTCTTACCCAAGGGATCTTCTAGTCCCTTCTTGCTACACCAATCCAACTTTACATGCAATCATGTGACTTAATGGGATCTTCAATCCCCTTCTTCTGAGTCCACTTATCCAATAACAAGAGTGGCATTTGATTAACCATTGACACATGCCCACACCCATGTCGATGACCATGAATGTTAAGTTCCGTGCAAATGCAATGAATTATACCATTACATATTTATCACCATGTTCAACATATAGTGGATGTCACAAGAAAATTTTCAACACTTTTCATGTATATTGTGCAAAAATTATATCAATTGCTTAGAATTCCCATAATTTCTCACAATGCCAATATAACACAAAGCATGTATATACATCAACAATTTCCACAATACAATATCCAAATATATTATCACAAATTTTTATGTCAATAACACACTTAATCACAAAGGCACCATGCAAACACAAGACATGCCCATATAACACAATTTTTCGAGGAAGTGCACAAGCGACTTCCACATACCAAAAGTAAAGATATAATGTATTCTACCCATTTCTCTCATTCAACAACAATAGGCAAAGGATACACGGTCTCATAAGCCTAACCCTTTGTTAGGAGCATTATAAGTTGGAAATGGACCAAAGTAGGAAGAACCATACCTCTTGTAGCCTGAAGGAACTGGTAGAACTTCCAAAAACACCAACCAAGTCACAAAAACCTTGATTTCCCAAAAGTTCCCCCTTTTATTTCTGATAAAATGCTTCGTTCTTGGTGTGGCTACATAGCCCTCGTCAAGAAGATTGACTTTAACTCTTGGCTCGATGGATTCCGATCGACGAAAGTTCGAGAATCGGAAGAAGAAGATTGAATCCTTACTTTTCTCCCTCTTTATCTCCCACACATTAAAGACCAGATTTTCAGTAGATATTTCTGCTAAAAATAAGATATTTTTCACTATTTATAATTTTTAAAACTCGGCTCGAATTGTGCCACGTGTCTTTAGCTCGTTCGGGTCCGTTTTTGCCCCTAAATAATTTATTTGACCCTGATTTAAATTCAAATTAATTTTATTTGAACTTTAATTCAATTATAAGAAAATTTTAAAATTTTAATTTTTGGAGACCTTTGTGAGGTCATCCGCCACCCAACCGCTTCAAACAACATGCAAAATTCGACTATCTCAAAATTCAATGAAATTCGTTTAGGTGAATAGAATTCACGACACAAATCCAACAACGAAGTCTGTTGTGTCATATGAGCTCTACAGAACATGTATTTTAAATTCCCATTACATTGGCAAAATGACCATTTGCCCTTCTTAGGAAAAAGTTCAAATTTACTTGGATTTTACAATGCATATTATTATTTTTTAGATAGATATTCTGGTTATTATCTGATTGAAATTGCAATAGATGATAGAGAAAAAACTACATTTACATGTCCTTTTGCTTATAAAAGGATGTGTTTTGCATTACATAATGCTCCAGTCACTTTTCAGCGTGCCATGTTGAGTATGTTTAGTGATATGGTAGAACAATATCTAAAAATTTTTATAGATTAATTTTTAGTATATGGTGATTCATTTCACTTATGTTTAGAAAATTTTAAAAGAGTACTTATTCAATGTGAAGAAACTAACCTTGTCTTAAATTGGAAAAAAATGTCATTTCATGGTTACACAAGGCATTGTATTAGATCACATAGTTTCTGAAAAAGGAACCGTAGTTGATAAATCCAAATTTAACTTAATAGCTAATATTCCTTTACCGAAAACTGTAAATGATGTTTGATCTTTTCTAGGTCACGCAGGATTTTATAGAAGATTCTTTAAAAACTTTAGTTTAATATCTAGACCTATTTATAATCTTTTATGTCAAGAAATAATATTTGAATGGAATGATGTATGTCAATTTTAAAAAAAGTTGCTTATTTCTACACCTATTGTGCAACCTCCTAACTGGTCTTTACCTTGGGAATTAATGTGTGATACAAGGGATTATGCAATAGGAATTGTATTAGGTCAAAGAAAAGATAAAAAATCTTATGTTATTTACTATGCAAGAAAAACTTTAAATGATGCACAAATAAATTATTCAACCACAGAAAAAGAATTACTTCTTGTTGTGTTTGTATTAGATAAATTTCGTTCATATCTTGTTGGATCGTCAATTGCTGTCTTTACAGATCCTGCAGCTTTAAAATATTTACTTACTAAAAAAGATGCTACGCCACGTCTCCTGCATTGGATTTTGTTACTTCAAGAATTTGATCTTATAATTAAAGGTAGAAAAAATGTTGAAAATGTGGTAGTAGATCACTTGTCAAGGTTAAATTATGAAATAAAAAAAGAACCAATTACGAATAGAGAAACCTTTCCAGATGAAGAACTTTTAGCAGTAACAGAAATATCATGGTATGCAGATATAACCTATTATTTAGCCATTAGTACTACTCCTTCTCATTATATCTAGTCTAATTAAAAAATAAGTTTCTAACCGAGGAACGTAATTTCTTCTGGGAAGATCCTTATTTATTTAAATACAATATAGATCAGATAATTAGACGCTGGGTACCTAATCATGAAATTAGTCAAGTAATTCAATTTTGTCACTCTGAAGCTTGCGGAGGCTGTTTTGCTTCAAAGAAAACCACTGCTAAAATTTTACAATGTGAATTTTATTGGCCAACTATTTTTAATGATGTTCATAAATTTTTTTTTTTTTAAATTATGACAGATGTCAAAGAATGAAAAATATTTCAAAAATAAATATGATGTCTTGAAACCCTATTTTAATTTTTAAAATTTTCTATTGTTGGGACATCGATTTTATGGCTTCATTTTTTCGATTCTTTGGATATCTGTATATTTTAGTTGTAGTAGATTATGTATTTAAATGGGTTGAGGTAATTCCATATAGAAATAATGATCACAGAACAATGATCAAAATTTTTTTAAAATTTTTTTTATTTAGATTAGAAATTCCTCGAACCATTATCATTGATGGTGGATAACATTTTTGCAATAATTTTTTTGAAAATCTTATAAAAAATACTCGATTTCTCATAAAATATCCACTCTATATCATCCATAGACAAGTGGACAAGTTGAATTAGGTAATAGGGAGATAGAATATATTTTAGAAAAAACAGTAAATCCAGTTAATAATGATTGGTCTTTAAGATTGACTGATGCATTTTGGGATTACCGTACTACATATAAGACTATTTTAGTAATGTCTCCTTATCGGTTAGTTTATATCTTGTCACTTGCTTGTAGAATTAGAATATAAAGCATATTGGACAATCAAAATAATGAATTTTGATATGGACAATGATGGAATATCTTGTAAACTTCAAATCAATGAATTGGAAGAATTAAGAAATGAAGCTTATGAAAATGCAAATATTGCAAAATCAAGAACAAATTTTTGACTATGGTGAGAACATATCGTGAGAAAATATTTTGAACCATCTCAAAAAGTTCTATTATACAATGCAAAGCTTCATTTATTTCCTAAAAAATTAAAATCTAGATAAACATGTCCTTATATAGTCAAACAAGTTTTTGATTATGGGGCAATTGAGATCGAGAATCCATTGACGAGAATTATTTTTAAAGTAAACAAGCAAATGCTTAAACCTTATTATAATGGATTTACTCAAGATGTAACATATGTGCAACTTTTTGATCGATTTTATGTGTTCTAAATGTAAAACTCAGGAAAATTTGAAAATTTTATAAGGGCAAAATGGTTATTTTGTCACTATGAAGCATAATTAAAATACGTGTTCTCAAGAGCTTATATGACATAACGGACTTCGTCATTGGATTCTTATTGGGAATTCTAGTCACCCAGATGAAATTCGTATTGCGAATTCTAGTCACCTAGACGAAATTCGTATTGCGAATTCTACACCTTCCCTATTGAGCAGAGTGATTGAGTCCCATGGGCCCGACATAGAGGTATTGTCCATCATGGATCGGGTACGATCAGGGACAGGTGATGAGGGCTAGACCATTCACTCGGATGGTAGTCTTCAGTATAGGGGAAGGATTGTGATTGCCCAGTTTGCGGAGCTGAGAGAGGAGATCCCTAGGGAGTTCCATTGCTCTCGTTTTGTTGTACACCCCGGTGGCATGAAGATGTACCAAGATCTTCGTCACCAATACTACTGGAGTGGGATGAAGAAACATGTTGGGGATTTTGTTAGTCAATGTCTCACGTGTCCACAAGTGAAGACTGAGCACAAGAGATCAACAAAGTTATTCCAACCTTTGGAAGTAGCTTAGTGGAAGTGGGAGCATATCACGATGGATTGTGTGACTGATTACCACACAACTTTGTATATTCTGAAATACTAATCAACTCATTTTGTTTGCTTTTAAGTTTTAAATGATATAAAGTATAAGAATTGAAGTCTTAATGCCATGCGGTTGTACTTGAAGTTGAACGGAGACAATCATTGCTTTGAAGACCCTCACACACCCCTTGGATTGAAAGGAATTGAAAAGATAGTGTGAGAATAGCTCAGGAGCAAAGGAATCAAGAGCTGCAGATAAGGAAGCTGAATGGTACCGGTACCCAAAACCTACTGGAGTTGGGGTACCGGTACCCAGTACCAGTACCACGTTCTTGACATGCCCAAATTCCACAGATCTGCTCAGCTGTTTTGAGGGCCCCACCAGTGCGACTCATCCACTTCTCTGACACACCCAGAATACTGATCAGCGTGTCCTCTCCTTCCTTTGAACCCTGAGGCTATAGCATTTAATGAGGAGTGAGAAATAAGGGTAAAAAGCAGCCTCTGACATGGGTCTGGCCCTAGCCTGCCCCCTGACCCCTTTGGTTGACTGTCACCTCCAGAGGGTCAGCCATGCTCTCTTGCACGTTTTTGGTAGGGTGCCGCTTACTTCTCCAGAGGGGAGGGGTTGGAAGGAGGGGAGTTGAAAAAAAAGATATAGAGGGAGAAGCTCTCTAGGTAGAAGAAGATAAATAGTGAGTTCTAGAGAGAGAAAGTGACGTTTTACATGTATTCTCCATTGTTTTAGCTGTGAATACTTTTGTAAGGATCCTTAGAACTGCTTTGAATGTTATGAATGCTAGTTCATTTTACGTTGTTTCCTAGTTAATACTCTTTTCAATGCTTTACCATCAATGTTCTCAAGTTCTTCATTCTCATCTATCCAAAATGGGTTTCATCTCTTTCAAACCTAGCTTGTGAGTTATTGCATTCAGTTACTCTAGACATTCATTTCATTACAATGCACTTTCATTACATAGTCATTCTCATTTCAAGTATGAATAGCTAAATCTTCTAGTTGGCAAGACCAAGGGGAATCTCTCTTTGGGCATACCATTGCAATTCTTTCTCCACCCTCCCTTTAGAGTCAAATGGTTTGTTTTGACCGGATTGAAGGTGAATGAGTCGATGAGACTTTGATAAACCGTAGGCCTAATCACGGTTTATGCTTAGATCCTCACCGATCTCACCCCCGGCTTTCCGTGAATCAAATATTCATTCACACTAAATTGGAGGAGTGGGTTGAGTTGAGGTGACATACCCATTGGAGTAACCTTTTGGACTTGCCAACATTTGTTTCTCATTGCATTTTCATTAGCACACATTTCACCAACCTACTCTCAAGACAAAAGATTTTACATTTCCGTTTTTCACCAAATCACTTCAAACTTGACTCACTTACTTCCCTGTGGATACGACCTTGGAATACTCTTCCAAGTATTTTACGACACACGAAAGTCTCCTTGCGATTGGGGAGCATTTTTGTGCATACCATCCCACATTACATTTTCCCATTTCCCTTTCCTCATTACCCTTTCTTTTGACACCATCCCTAGGGGAAGAAATCCTTCCCCCCGTCCATACATTGCATCACTTGAGGGATAGGGATTAGGGGTTAGTTGAGGTTAGGTAACTCTATCAATCATTTTTGGCGCCGTTGCCGGGGAAGGCAAGTGCCAATTCAAGGAGGTGATTTCTGAACAATGAAGGTAAGTCCCGTGATCTTCATCACGGGCTAAGGTACGTTGTCTCGTGTACATATTCTTGTTTGTTTATAATTCCACTTGTGTATATTTTGTTGCATGTGGGAGAGGGATACCCATCACCGACTAGTTAGACAAAACCTAGCTCCCAACATGAACGTCGACCAAAATCCACCCGAGGATGCGGGTGACAATTTTGACAATGTGGATGTGAACCCAAACATCCAAGGGGGTGGAAATTTTGACTATGATGGTGCAAACCAAAATGACCAAGGGAGTGGGGGATTACAACCACCTAGGATGCCTAACCAAAGAATGCAATATCCTCCCCCCGATCAATTCGATCATGCAAATGTCAACCCTAACATGCAAGGGGGTGGGGGATTGCAACCACCGAGGATGCCCAACCCGCATGTTCATTTCCCCCCTCCTAGGAATGAAGGGAACGTCCTACTTGATCCTCCGGCTAGGACAATGCGGGAGTTTCTTCAACCGACCCGTTGCACCACACCATCATGCATACTCCTTCCCGTCCAAGCTCACCTCTTTGTTGTTAAACCATGGATGTTGCAACTAATCACCAAATTTTGTGGGATATTAGATGAGAATCCATATAATCACATAAGGACTTATGAGGAGGTGGTTGCAACATTTATCCC
>JAHQCQ010036574.1:0-13527 GCA_023539305.1 Ilex asprella
CTAAATAATTCTCCTTGGCAAACTAAACTCATTATAAATCCCTTAAAGATGACTCAACTTCAATTTTCACATGATTAAATGGGTTAATAAAAGAGATTTAAGGTGAGGCTCCGTCCAAAAACTTATTGTGAGTCTTCTAATCTATCAACAATATTATAATTTCATGTAAGATTCCGATCGGATCATAACAAATTACATATTATACATCTAAATCTAAATTCATGAAATCATTAAATCCAAAATTTAGATAATTGATACAAAAAGGTAATCCATATGAAATGACACGAATTACCTCTCAGACTCGGTTGATATTAAGGCCCTGAACTCGATAACCATAACCAATAACAAGGGGCAAAGGCGTAATATCCATTACATAATTAACAAGAGCGTTGTCACGTGCATAACATGTGACACTCCTAAATGTGTGAGCTATAAAATGGAACACATGAAGATGGACTAGAAAAGCAGTATGTGTAGGAAAACTGAGGCAACTAACTCTGCTGCAGCCATGGCAGGTTCGCGGTCAATTAAAATTTCATTTTAAAACAGTCAAAATATTTTTATTTTCAAGAAGATCAAAATAAATCTGTGATTGAATCAAAATTCTAATACTTTAAAGTGTTGTATAATGTTTTGAAATATTTTGTAATGTTTCAAGATATTTTAGTATATTTTATCACCTGTTTTTTTAAAAAATAATTCTTAAATTTATTATTTTTTTATTTTATTTCCAAAACAGGTCAAAGCATTTATAAAACACGTCAAAACGTTTTCATTTCCTAAATGACCGTAACAATATACCAAACCAAAAATATCATCCTTTATATCCGCCAGTTTTAAGATGAACATGATCCAAATATGCAAAACCCCATTGTGGTTGTCACACAATAATCTTCCTTTGGATGATTTTTTTTATTATTATTTTTCTTTTTAGGTGAATAACAACTTCCATTACCTGAAAATTGAATCTCAATATTTTGTTCAAAAGATTCCCTCTCCCCCAAATTACATGACAAAGCATCCGCACTTAGATTGGATGTGCGTTCCTTTAAACCCTAGTTGTGTAGGACTAAAGAGACCCGCCACCAAGCCATCATCAATTACGCTCCCCACCACCAATCTTCATGCACCAAACCTCCGCCACCCTTCCCAACATTAAATTCTCACCAAACTTGTACGTCCAAAAATATATTTCAATGAAGATGACTTTCAAATTAAAATTGACACTTGACTATCAGCAAATTCCTAAAAACCCATTCCGTTGTCAGAGCAACCATGTGAAGATATAATCGCACATTGATAAATCTCAAGCAAGACACAGTTCACATACTCATACGACACGTACCATTGAGGAAATTCATAATAATTAAGCTGGAAAACTAGTGGTCATAGGCAATTACCGTTCATGATTTATATAACAAATACACAGTAATTAAGAAAGCTGGAACAAGTTAGTAGTGTTTATCGACAGGTATTATCCTTGCCATTGCCTTTGCAAGCGCAAGGACCATAGAGAATGTAAATACCAACTTCTGAATCATAAAGGCAGCAAACTGCAATACTCTGCTCTGCCTCTCATTCACTAAGCATCTTCACTGACGCCTGAAAATTTTTGAAGCAACCAGAGTATTGGTAAGAGAGATAAGGGGGGAAAACAAAATAACAAAACAATTCCTCAAAGCAAAATGCATAGATTTGGCAAAGCAATACAACAGGTGACAATAATTTCAAAGAGCATATAACAACATAAGTTCAAAAGCAGCCCCAATCTAAAAGGGACAACAAGCCTGATGAAATGCGTAGAAACACAGCAGAAACATACTCGGTCACAAGCCAAAGAAAATAGCCCCAATCCAAAGGCACAACAAACCAGATGAAATGCACAGAACAAATTGCATAGGCTTACTCGGTTACAGACAAAAGAATATGACATGACCTGAACAACTCTGCAAGTCATATCCAGAATTACATGAGGGAGGAATAAGTGCCTAAATCTTTCATTTGCTGCCTCATAATTCTCATCCTACACTTTCATATCCATATTGACAAACACAACTTAATTTCTGAAATTGTCATGTATCAACCACAGCCTAAAAAAAAACCAAAATCAAATATAAACAATAAATCTTTAGGCGACTGTACAGAGCATTAAACTGTTATTTGTGTGCCCTCCATCTCTCGTGAAATCCACATATTGCATTCTATGGGGGTTAAAAAATCATTTCTTTAAATCACAGCAGGACACTACTCAAAACTTTTGGAGCTCAACACATTGGCAGTTCCTGTTCAATTGAAGAGCATAGGTTGACCCAAAGTTGGTTTTTTATAGGCATTTTTATTGAATTACTTGCCCTAGCGAAATTATATACCTGCTCATTATCTTAAGCACACAATTGTGTCTATCTACGTATACAATTGTGTGATACATTATTTCAATAACTATTCACTTACTTCTCTTCAAGTAATTCCATTTGTGCAACCACTTTTCAAGTAAAGAAAACAGATAGAACAAATATGATTAAACTATTCATTCACACTCCAGCTATTCAAGACTTTGTGCCTGTAAAAGTGGCATTCAACTCCAGATATAATCGGTTCTGTATCTCTGCCAAGTGAATATCCGCAACGCTGATGATGTATCACAACCCACAGAAGTCACCATCAAGCTCATCAAGGTAAGACTTTAGAACCTCATCTAATATGAAATTATGACGTTTTACTACCTTTGCCTTACAAAACTCTTATAAGCTAGCTTAGTGACACAATCCTAACAGAAAATCCAAAATGGGGATACACAACCAATGCTCCTACATGCAAGGTTTGACTCTCAACCATATCAGTTTATATAACGTCCAACATACATTAAGATAATTCATCTGTGTACTTTTGGTTATAGTAGTACATTAATATTCTAGAGCATACTCACCTCTTTTTCTTTGTTGATCTAGAAAGCAAACTAAATTGACACCAACAACTCAAATCTAATCCTAGGTATTTAAGATTGGTCCATTACCTTCCAATGTCATATCTTCTAATGCTATCACCCTAGATCACACAATTTGCCCCTAATCCTTAACTGCACTCGGTTCGGACTCGGCACAAATTCACGAATTCACAAAATCAAATCCACAAATTCCATGTTTACAATTGGCGAATTGGAAATTTTTGGGATCCACTCCACAATTTCACAAAACTTTAAACTAATTATTGAGTTGGAACTTGGCCCAAGCAAAATTTGTCTATATTCTAATGTATTGGGCCCTTAAGACGAGGCCCCATTACTGAACAAACAAATGGACAGTTGAGCTACTACTTATAGCTGTCTTTCCCATTTCACTTACCCATTTACCACCGATGTGGGATTCAAGTGCCATTTATCACTGTGTTTCCCACTGACCCATTTTATAGGCATGATGAGGTTCCACTTTTTGAAGCTTTTCCGATGTGGGACGAGTCCTCAAGGCAGAAATGCTTTCCAGTGATTTTTCCTTTGTTTTTTATCATTCACCATATTGTTTCCATGTGCGATTTAAAAGTCAAATCAATAATAACAAATTTTAAATAATTTATTATATTATCTCTTTGTGTATGTAATTTATTGTAAATATCTTTATGTGTCTATAGTATTTTGCTTTCAAGGCGGTCCTACTAAGATTTTTTTGAATTTTTCCTAGGTCACATACAAAACCACACATCTTCATTACCTTGCGATTAATATCTTGAGCAATATCATCTTGTCAGCATTTAAGACACTAGCTTCTCCATTAAAACACGCTAGGAAAGAGGGTGACTGGTCCAATGCTTGCCCATTCATGAAAGAATATTACCCGTCCTGCAGCCCAAAATAGGACACATTCTACTCTATTGAGGAGGCATTTGAGTCTAGACGAGGTAACAAATCCTACGATCAACGATATAACAGAGTGGTCTGCTATGGACTCATGATAAATCTTAGTATATCCTAGTATCCATGATCCACAATGTGCATCCAAAAAACTATGCCACATGGATGAAAAATACTACCAACTCACAAATATTTACGAATAAATAGAAAGTATATACAATATAATACAATATAAGTACAACATACAGATAATAATCAGATTTCAGGAATTCAACAAACAATACTGATCTCTCCCTAACATTCAAAACCCCAAAAAATAATGTACAAACAGTGATCATTCAGTTCGTTTCTAATCCCGATAAAAAAAAGAGGAGTTTGTTTCTTATCACAATTTCAGTTTCATAAGATTATCCTCAAACACGTCACAACTTCAAAGAGAATACAAGTGAACACAACATCTATATGTGTACGTAGAGATATACACATCCTAACATGCAATAAATTTCTCATATCATCCACTCGAAAACAAACAGGAACCTGAACTTTTGACTAAACAATTGTTTTAGCTCTTCTAATACTTATCCTTTTAAGAATAGCAAGTGAAAAACAAATAGTTTTGCATCGGAACCAAAATATTCAGAAACAAAATAAAACCTCATCTCCTCCAACTCTTCCAACAATGCTCTCTCTCATTCCCTGTATTAGCAACACCTTCAATAGTAAGTATATAGCACAAGAATAGTCATATGCAGTGGAAAATAATTTACACATCTAAAGAAATGTCAACTGCAAGAATCCCGCATTACAGGAAACCTAGAGATTGTGAGCAAATAAAAATTCTTGATACATAAGAACATCTCCCAGACAAACAAAACATTCATAGTTTTGTTGAACATAATTCGAAGTCACATGCAAGAAACATTATATTAAGCTCATATGGCTGTTAGACTTCAACTTCACCTACAATATATTCACATGAAGATGATATCATTGCAATCCACAAATATGTAAATGTTTTCAACTACAACAAAGTTCTAGATAGCTAAGTTAATTATTCAAAACCAATTAGTGTATGATAAATATACCAGAATTCGACAATATTTTGGCTCATTGAAAATTTGTTTTGCTTAGGAAACCGAAAAGGTATAATTTGAAATATACATATCTAATGTAAGATTAAATCTTTTAAGTTAAAGGGTCTTAATCCGGGTTTCTAAATACAGATCCCATGTAGAACACAAGAGAAAAGTTCGTAAAAGGAAACAAGAGGGAAATTGGTTGTTGTCATGTTCTCATTGTGCCCATGTCCTATTGCTTAAGATTCACCATATATGCGTGACCATCCAAAAAACTATGCCACATAGATGAAAAAAACTACCAACTCACAGAAATTTACGAATAAACAGAAAGTACATACAATATAAGTATAACATATATACAGATACTAATCAGATTTCAGGAATTCAACAAACAATACTAATCTATCCCTAACATTCAAAACCCCAAAAAATAATGCACAAACAGTGATCATTCTGTTCGTTTCTTATCCTGATAAAAAAAAAATGGAGTTTGTTTCTTATCACAATTTCAATTGCATAAGATTATCCTCAAACACATCACAGCTTCAAAGAGAATACAACTGAACACAACATCTATATGCATACGTAGAGATATACACATCCTAACATGCAATAAATTTCTCATATCATCCACGCGCAAACAAACAGGAACCTGAACTTTTGACAAAACAATTGTTTCCACTCTTCTAATACTTATCCTTTTAAGAATAGCAAGTGAAAAACAAATAGTTATTCATTAGAACCAAAATATTCAGAAACAAAATAAAACCTCGTCTCCTCAAACTTTTCCAAGAATGCCCTATGTCGTTCCCTGTATCAGCAACACCTTCAATAGTAAGTATATAGCACAAGAATAGTCATATGCAGTGGAAAATAATTTACACATACAAAGAAATGTCAACTGCAAGAATCCCGCATTACAGGAAACCTAGAGATTGTGAGCAAATGAAAATTCCTGAAACATATGAACATCTCCCGGGCAAACAAAACATTCATAATTTTGTTGAACATAATTCGAAGTCACATGCAAGAAAAGTTATATTAAGCCCATATGGCTGTTAGACTTCAACTTCACATACAATATATTCACATGAAGATGATATCATTGTAGTCCACAAATATGTAAATGTTTTCAACTACAACAAAGTTCCAAATAGCTATGTTAATTATTCAAAACCAATTAGTGTATGATAAATATAACATAATTCGACAACATTTTGGCCCATCGAAAATTTTTTTTGCTTAGAAAACCAAAAAGGTATGATATGAAATATTCATATCTAATGTAAGATTAAATTTTTTAAGTTAAAAGGTCTTAATCCGAGTCTCTAAATACAGGTCCCCATAGTTGTTAGTATCGTACGATATGCAATACGTATCGTACGATACGTCACGATACAGGCCTAAAACGATACAAATCGTAGTTATGTATCGTTTTTGCGCTGTATCGTCCGATACGCGATACGTTTTTGCGATACGATACGTATCGGTACGATACGCACGATACGTGCAAAAAAAAAAAATTTTTTAATTTTTTTTTAAAGGAATGACGTCGTTTTATGCCAAGAAAACTGATTTTTTTTATCCCTATAACCACTGAAACGACGTCGTTTCAGTGGTTAGGGTTTACAAAAAAAATAAATTCCCTCTTTTCTTCAATGGTCTTCGTTTCTTCGACTCTGTCTCTGCGTGTTCTTCAATCTTGGACGAAGACGACTGGTCTCTGTGTGTTCTTCAGCCTTGGATGACGACGACTTCTTCAGCCATGGACGACGACGACTTCTTCAGCCATGGACGACAACGACGATTGGTTCTTCAACCTTGGATGACGACGACGACTGGTTTCTCTGGTCGTCGATTGTAGGTGTTCTTCAATCTGGGTCTTCGCTCATCGCTGGGGGCTCGACTCTGGGTGTTCTTCCATCTGACTCTAGGTCTTCGATCATCGCTGGTCTTCGAAGCTACGTCTCTGTTCTTCCATCTAAGCAGCTATCTTCTTCCTTGTCCAGGTACTCCATCGAAGCTTAATAAAAAAATTGCAGCTATCTTCTTCTTCCTTCTGTTCAATATTAATTTTTAAATGCTATTTTACAAAATAAAAAAATTGCAAATTGCAGATTGCA
Organism: Ilex asprella; assembly: GCA_023539305.1. Classification (NCBI taxonomy): domain Eukaryota; kingdom Viridiplantae; phylum Streptophyta; class Magnoliopsida; order Aquifoliales; family Aquifoliaceae; genus Ilex; species Ilex asprella. The sequence continues at coordinate 7,047 of JAHQCQ010036574.1, forward strand.
GATTGCAGATTGCAGTGCAAGAAAATATGTTAATTTCTGAATCTTGACTAATTTAAATTTCTGAATCTTGATTAATTTGCATTATGGTTGTGAACTTTGCATTATAATAGTAGTGGATCATGATTATGACTTGAATAGTTGGTAGAGTATTAATGAAATGCTATGTTTTTATGAGTGTATGATTTTTTTTCAAAGATATATATATATTTTTATTATTTATTTAAAATTGCACCGTATCTTACGATACACGATACGATACACTACTTTTAAAATACGATACGCCTTCCGATATACGATTTGATAACTATGCAGATCTCATGAAGAGCACAAGAGAAAAGTTCGTAAAAGAAAACAAGAGGGCAGTTGGTTGTTGCCATGTTCTCACTGTGCCCATGTCCTATTGCTTAGGATTCACTATATATGTGTGACCATGACATTTCACATTTGTGTCCACTCTGTGTAACCTGTGGCAGTTTTTAATGGAATCCTTCACTTATGACAAAGAAAATAAGACCGCAAATAAACCAATACTTGTGAATTAAAATTAATAGAGTTCCAACATTGGTCATATAAGCGCAACAGAAAGACCCATAACTTCAAAAACGACTTAATCAGATAAGAAAACAAACAATGCCCCTATAATTCTCATGAATAGAAACTTTAAACAAGTAAAAAACACTATGTTAAAAGAACACTAGAGAAGTGCATGTGCAAAACTCAAGAAGTGTTATGCAGTAACTGTCATCAATGGCTAATATTTCTCACAAGAATAACAACAGAATTTCAATAAACTATCAGAAAGTATCTCAATGACATAAATCCCCTGTATGTTTTACTATCCATCGCGATGTACCTTAATGACAAACTCCATACAGTGATTAGATTTCCATCATTTACCATAAGACACCTACCCTCATACTTACTAAACATAACAAACAAAATAAACCCAAGCAAAAAAAAATCAAGTTTTTCATTTCCTTGTCATAGATAGAATCAAATTAACGTTCCTCCGTGATAAAAGCTCTTCTAAAGCATTTTCGTTCTATGCTTACAGAAGTCCATAAAGGCATTCTAGAATACATTGGAAAACACATACTTACTAAACATATAATCATAAACAACATTTAATGAATCTAAATATTACACGCACAGAAAATAAAAGCATAAACAACATTTAATGAATTTAGCAGGGAACCCGAGATGCATTGAAAAATCTTTCTTATCCGTATCCGCTACGCATCGGATATGGATACGCATCCGTTGATTAAATAATGTTTTTAAAGATACATTTTAGATACAGCAACACGTGAAGATACATTTCAATATAGTTTTATGTATATGACAGAGCTTTATTCTTTTTTTTTTTAATGTTTAAAATCTGCATATCAGATGCAAAGACATGGGTATTCGTTTAAATCCTAACTTATGATGGCCTTATATGCAAAAATCAATAGCTAAAGCAAATAAAGGGCGAGAACGAAGTTATTCCAGGAGAAACCTTTTCAATACACCGGCCTGGGATGATGCGGTTTTTCTTATTCGATTTAGTTTGTACCTCCTACTTTTGTTTCAATCACCAATGAGAACAATGCAAAGACTTGGCTTGATCCGAAATATGTAAACCCAAGTACAGGAGGTCAAGTTATAGTTTTAATCCAATTAAGTTTGCAGTTGAATCCACAAAGATCTAATGTTAGTGTTCGAAATTAACATCAATAGAGACGAAGGTGAAAGAAAACCTTTCTACAATGGAATGGACATATTTCACTCATTCTTTGTGGGAGATAAGCATTATATTTCACTCATTTTTCTTCGGAGATAAGCATTATGTTTCTTATAATTTTAAGCTCATCTACCTAAAGGGATGAGATTCACTCACCTTTTTAACTTCCTCAAAGCCATGAATAGTGAGTAATTTTTCATCCACTCTTTAGTAAGAAGTGACGATCATGCAAAGCATTGTTCAAAAGTTATATTTATGCAAATCAATTATACTTATTGTCTTATATTTTCTTTTACATCTTGAATGATTGAATGCATCTAACAAAGCTAAAGTGTTTTGTATAATTGTTGATCGCCTATAGATAAATTAAGTCTTGGCCTAGGTGATTCTAATGATTTTCAGAAAGTACCCAAGCTAGGTCTTCATAACAATCTATCAATCATCATTTATATTATGCCTTAACTCGTGATTGAATAACTCAACGAATGTTGGAGGCTTTGTAGAATTATTTCAATGTTTATTGACGGGTTAAGTCTTGGCATAAGCAATACTAATGATTTTTTACAAGGAAGTCAGATTCACACTCTTAATTCACACATTCAATCTTTATCCTCCGATTGACTTGCTATTAGCGTAGGGGTTAATTGTGTAATTAATATTGCAAAATATAGCACCCGAACACATCCGCACATGTCCCGATCTTCGAACTAAAGAACAATTTTTATTTTCATTTAAAGAATTTTATATTTTGTTTAGAAAATATCATCACCACCACAACTTCCAATTTCAAGGTTTTCATTCTCCTTCGTCTCTATTGATCTTAACTTTGAAAACCATCATTAATTCCCAGTGAATTCAACTCCGGACTTAATTGGATTAAAACTACAAATTGACCACATACACTTAGGTGTACATATTTCAGATCAAACCAACAATGCATTGATATGTGACTTGGATCGTTGATTGATGACCAATCGATCTCTATTCTTTGTATAGTGAACATATATAAGTTCACGCTTTTGCAGTTGGATAAATCTTCAAAGAAAAGGCGATATATATATATATATATATATAGAGAGAGAGAGAGAGAGAGATAAGAGACAGTCCACGACCACTTGAAGCCTATTTTGAAACATTTTATGTTGGCTTTTTTAATTTTAACTCATGTAATGGGCGTGACTCGTGCTTTGAAAATGAGAGAATGTTTTCCAGCTTGCCATTTTGTATAGTTGCATATTGAAGAGTCAATCAACAATCATTTTTTTAATGTGATGTTATGTCTTTTTGTCTGTTATTACTAATAATCCATTTAAAATTATAAATAATTTGGGTCTAAAATATCAAACAGTAGTTTTTGATATAAACTAAGATTCCAAGTCTATCAATTTGACATTATTTGTTATCTTCTTACCATTGGCGTGTCCTATTCTTATAGGATTTGAAAGGTCCACATGCTAGTGCCTTGTTGTATGTTCATGCCTGTAATCTATGTTCATGTTCATGCTTTTAGATACCCTATATATTCTCTCAGACACATTTCCATTTGATACAATAGAGAATAAAAGAATTGCTCAGAACTGATGGGGCGTAGGGTTTTAGACCAGATCAATAGATGGGTGAATATCTAACCTAATGAACGAATCAGATTTCTTGGTTGTCCCTAATCAAAAACTTTCGAGTCCTAGAATTGGCAGGATAACTAAACTGATAAAAGAGTAGCCGAAAGGAAAAATGTTACATCATGCATGCAACCAGGATTTGACAGTCAAATCAACCAACAGTTGTGGCTCACTATTGTTTCAGCTCCAATGACTAATAAAAATGCAATACGATTATTTGTCATTTCTTATTCTAATAAAGGTGTATCAAGTATGTTGGTTCAACACGGCTTGATACAGGTATTGACCCTTGTTGCAATTTCACTCTAAAAACCATGTCTTCTAAATTATAAGAAACTCCATGGGTAAATAAGTCACTAAATTTCAAAACATGAAATCTTTAATCTTATGTGCCTCAATAATTACTTCTACTCCGTACATGCTAATTGGAAATCATTCATGAAGGAATAAGCAAAAACATATAAAGTAAATGCAATTCACATTGATAACAATCTAGTTCAATAACTAAACAAACAATGCAATCCTTCACGGAAGCAAACCCCAAACTTACAAAATTAATTCCCATACGGATTCATGTAGACCAGTTTTACAAGCATCGCTTTCATCATCATAAGATACTCATCAAAAAGTCAGCATATCTAAAAGGGGAATAATGTGACACATATTTTGACTACACATATTTCAGTAACAATACTTGAATTTTGTGTATAGGGAGGGACCTTCAAATAAACCAAATTTAAAGAGAAATCGGTTGTAAAATAACTCAAAATCAAAGTCAAACCTCTGTCTGATAAGCCGATCCTCACACCTTTTTTCTATTTCCCTGTCATATTAAAAACCGTTCATTAACGTGAGTATAAGAAAAATAAAACACATCTCCACAAGTTGAAATCCTAAATGTACAATTACAATTTGAAGTCCATCTAGAGTGACCCAAATTAAGATTATGAGTCACAATTACAATTTGACCAATAAATAAAGAACTTGCCAACATATCCTAGACTATAAAAGCTAATAAACAAAACAAAATTATCCTAACAACTTTATTAAGCATTTTTTCACAATTAACCCTAACCAAACTAAATCTACATAAAATTGAGAATCAAAATTAAATGAAGACTCGAGTAGAGAAGTCCACAAGAAATGACCTAAAACCAATTGTTATTTAACTCAAGTCCAAGAAATGAATAAAATTATCTATGGAACGTTGACTCTACAAACCTACAACACACAAAATTAACCAAGACTAAGACTCAAAATTACTAAAATCTATTTACTAAAATCTACATAAAACTAAGACTCAAAATTAACCAAGACTTGATAAGGTCCAAGGAAGTTCCTTGCAAAAACTAAAGGTCGCTCTTGCTCTTATTTTCATGCTCTGCACCACAGAGTGAAAGAGGGGAGGACCAAATACATGGTTGATCATGTTATTCGATCGTAATGGGTGTCTTCTTTAAGACATACCTTTCTTTATATTATTTAGCCAAGGGAAAAGCCAAGGTCAGATGTGGAAATGCTTTTTGATGGTAAAGAATGATGAGATGCTCTCTCGTAAGCTTCAAAACTAAAATAGAAAAAACATTTATGAATATTCAAGGCCATGAGAAAATTACTGTTTGTCTATTAATTGCACAGGAGCAATTGCACAATTATCATGACCATAAACTTCTGTGAACTTTCAAAAATTAGAACATCAAACCACAAAATGAACACCATTGAGTTCAATGTCTGGCCTACAAATCTAGTGTAGTTCAGGACCACCCCAAAGCAAATCTTACATGGGGCCACCCAGGAACAAATGATTGGCTCGACAACTATAGCCTTTTTAAACTACTTTTTCTTTCAACATTATTATTCAAAGTCTTGATCAAGCTCTCATCTAAACCACACTCGGGATCAATAAAGGATACACATTCGATACACATAAAGAAGAAACATGCTCATCTAAAACAAACCACTAAAAATAAATCATACCTTATTGATCCCCTATAAGGTCTTCCCAATAGCCTGTCAAAATAAATTTTCTTACAAACTCAGATGCACTATAAAATCCAGTATACTTGCAAAAACAAAAAAATTTATCTTCCAATATCTACAAGACACCAGACGTTATGCTAATGTATTAAGCAAACTCAAATTCTTCTTTTCGGAAGGTGAGCAAACTCAAATTCACAAACATATAAGCATATACATTCGCATATTGACATTTTTGCCTCCCTAATAGATTGTAAAGTCCTATTAAGCATGAATACTTCGATTGGGGGTGACATATCGGACTTGTGTCGGAAACCGATACTTATCAAAGCTTTGGATATCTTTCGACTATATCAAATAATTAACAACATATAAACCTCGTACAGACGCATGCCCACAGTGGATAGATGCTCCTTATACATGTTGAGGTGGCTTGTGAATATTTAAACTAATGTTTGTGCTCAGTGGTCTAGTAGTATAAATATGTGCTCATTATAGATTTAGAAAGGAAAAAAATAGTTGATTGGTAGCTCCTTATATTTCTCCCATAGAGAACTTTTTGATTGAAAGTTGAATCGATAAGTGGATTCATGCACCCTAGAAAGAGTGGTATTGTGCTGAAATTTGGAGGATTCTTTACAACTTGTTTGAGAAAAATAATAGTTTTTACGGCTTATATCAAAACCAATAGAGTCTATTGCAATTTGAATCTAAGTCAAAATTGAAGACTCTTGACCGATGATACATGTTCAACTTTAGGATTACATAATAGAATACTGGATTCAAAATACCATTGTGTAATCTCTAGGTCAGCAACGTAAATTGTTTTAGTTTGGAACATGTTTTATCTCTTAATCCCTCGAACACCTAGTATGTATATATAATATATGTATATAACAAGATAAACGTATCCGTAGTCATCATCGTAATCGTAACCGTATTCGCATCCCAATTTTTAAGATTTTGTCCTGACGACAGATCCATATCATGTCATATACGTGCTTCCTTGGTAAAAGATGGATTATTTTGTGCCTTAAAAACATTAGAATGATTACTATGTTTGAAAATGTCAAGTGAAACATTTATATATCGCTAAATGGTTTTCTTATTGAAAATAACCACCCGATGGACTAACAAAATTGAAGAATAAAAAGAAATAGAA
>JAHQCQ010041030.1:23413-48585 GCA_023539305.1 Ilex asprella
AAAATCATAACAAATAATAACCCTAGCCTCAATATATAAATTTAATAGAGAATCCATACCTTAATCCATAGATAATTGATCATAACACGTTTTGATGCGATTACCACACATTAATCCTTCAATATTTAACCCGTTCTTTATCCCTTTCTTCTCCTCAAACTTTTCTAGGCTTCTTGGGGTTGAAAAATAGGTAAGGACACTTCAAATCGCGGCCCTAGGGTATTTATAGGGTGAACATAGAGAAAACCATAAAATCTGATTGGGATCATTTGTAACAAGGCATTTGAATAGTGGTTTGGGCGTTCGAACGCCACCAAGGCACCAAATCTATTTTTTCTAGAAATTATGCTCAATTATTTGTTTGGTCAAGTGTTCTAATGATGGTGCTAGCGTTTGAACACCGATGACTTTCTGTCCCAACTTTCGGCTCGATTTTGACCTAATTAGAAGTTGATTCAAGATATTTTCATCAAATAAATTGTTGTAATTCTTGAAGTCTAGTTTATTCTATCCAAAAATTAGATCAATCAGACATCAGGGCAAAATGTTATGGCTAAAATACTAAGTAGTGACAAATTCATTTCTACCCAATTTTTCTCTAAAATACTTTTTAATTACAAAATACTTTCAAACTTTCAATACACCCTATAACACATCTCTTAGGGTTTCTTGACCTTCTAGATTAACTGGTAGCCTTATTTTGATATAAAAGAATTCATAAACTTACCTAACCACCATTCTCAAGCTTAAACATCTCCGAAATTAAATTTAACCCAAAAATCAATACACTAGAAATTCAGACTTCATGATCAATTTTTCATCAATGATTTAAAATTTCAACTATCATTTTATTAGTCTTAGGAGAAATCTTGAGATGATATTATCTTTATTTAAGTATAGTATGGGGGTCTTACAGGTTGTCAAAGCCATCACAAACTTGAGGAGTGGAAAAGTTATTGATAAGATCATTTTCCCTAAAGTTTTCAACCCACTGGTCAAGTCAACAACTATTCCCCAGGAAAAATATGGAGTTATAAGAACCAAAAAATTTGATAAGAAGAAGGATGACGAACAAATGGAGAAACTGTGCCTTATACTTGCGTTGTTTCCTTAATGGTTGAAGAAGCCTCAGTGAATAAAAAATGAAGAAATATTTGATTTAGTCAAGTAGGTGAAGTTCAAAATTCTATTGTTGGAAGCAATTAAATAAGTCCTTCATATGCTAAATTCTTAAAGGACTTGTGTACTTTGAAGAGGAAGTTGAATGTTCAAAAGAAGGCCTTCCTGATAGAACATGCGAGTACTATTATTTAGAATAAGAACGTACCAAATATAAGGACCCATGGTGCCTTACTATCACATATGTTATCAAAAACTTCCAAATCAAGCAAGCCTTGCTTGATATCGGGGCTAGTTTCTATCTTATTCTATTAATCCACATTCAATTAAGAGATTCCTACTTGTTAATAACTTAAGAGAGTCTATAGGTAGTAAACTAAGCCCATAACGAAATTAAATTGCGTAAGTATAGTGTTCTCAATGAGTATACTACTAATGACATTTCTAAGTAACTAATACTTTTAAAATAACCTTAGCCAACTCTACGTAATATTCAAAAACCAAAATTGGTAACCTCAAATATGTGGCTATAGAACGATCACCAATCTGTCTAAGAAGTATAATCACAATTTCTACCCTTATACCTAGAACTGACAGTGTTCATGGATATTTCATCATATTATTTCAATGGATCATATTTGAACACCATACTAATGTTAGGGGAAGATATATTACTCTCAATGTTTTTCCATCATAAGGCAAAAATCCCAATCGTTCCTCAATTTTCTAGCTTTCCAAGTCTTTCCCATAATTTTATATAACCCTTTCTACACTAAATTTTGACTATCCTAGGGATGCCCTAGTTTACATTTTCTACATACAACAAACGAATACAACACTTCATTTTTTTCTCCAAAAGTTCAGGCAACTCTAAGAATCCGGTAAACACCATAATCGACTCAACTTGAAGCAATAACCTCATCATATTTTTCAGCCCTTAGGAAATTCAACATACTTTGATCTTATACATTTACAGAATTGTATGGTTTTCAGTACAATAAAGTGTCACCATCACCAATCATATAATAATCACTGAATAGCATTGTATCTCTTGTTTAATCAAGATACTTTAATTTAATGTCATACCCTATCATCATAAATACTAACGAACCCAATGATAACCCAGAACTTATAATTCATAAACAAAACTCAATACCTTTAAGATTCATGCCAAGTGTCCATTACTAACCGAAAATAAAATACCATTTGTTTCCTAAAATAATACATAACGACATGGTAGATATCTAGCATTTCCATCCCTAAAAGTACATCAATTCTCCTAAGCAAGCAAAAACACAAGAATTCAAATATATAAGTAATCCATAACCTAACTAAGTATCAACTCACTTATCTTATAAGCACACAAATCCAAGAATATTGAAGCCTACAGTTTCTTCTAACTTATACCCAAATCTCATGTGGGTAATCCAAAACCTACAACACTCATGTAAGACTTAATTCATAATATATGATACTAAATCTTTAATTCCCCAATTTCACATTCAAAAGCATTAACTATCTATACATCATTCAACCATGAGATCATACTAAATGAATAATTAAAAGAATAAAATCATCATTTATCTAATAGATAACTGACTTGATTTTAATCGTACACCCAAGTAAAAATGGTCAAGTTGTAGTATTACTCGATTAAGTCCAAGGTCGAATCCACAGAGATTTATCTATTGAAACTCAAAATAGAAAAGGCAAGATTACCTTGCACATAGTGTGCATTACAATAGCTTGTGAGGTGAACTTAGAACTAATAAGTAAACACTTAAACTAAACTTTTGATTACAACAATTGAAAAATGCTACTCTTTATTTTGGGGATCCAATATGCATTCTATTGGTTGAAATTATGAAAATACCACTTTACAACAATTATACCCATATTACTGAAAAGTTAAACCCGAAGGTGAACCATTCAAAAGGTTTACTATAGCTAATCAATTGGTAGGTCTATGATTCAATGAAGATGAAGTTCTGGTTTATACATTGAATCAAATACATTGACTATGACAAAACTTAAACCATCTATAACCAATCTCCTGATTATTACATAAATCTCAACTACATGCATCATTGTATCATGCATGAAGTACATAACAACGTATATATGAAATAGTATATAGTAATAAGTTTTGCTCGGTACTCGTAACCATGAGCATATAGTAGTACAATACCAAACAGTAATGAAAATCATCCACCGTTTAAGGGAGGTATAAAAATTAAGATATAGATAAAACAACGACATTTCCATTACTCAAATAATAGTACACATGTCTTCACCCTTTACTAAAGAGCATAACAGGACTACTCACTGTCCATTGCTATAGACAAGCAAAAAGGGTAAGACAATCCCATTACAATACTAAGCAAATACAAAACAAAACAAAAAGAATCCTTCCACGAGGAATAGTTGAAACACCATCACTCTTATTGCCAAAATATGGTGGAACATTGAGAGAGGTTCAACCCTCCAAGTAAAAAGGAATACTAAGAAATGTAGAAAAAGAGAATTCTTAGCTAGGGGTGTTTAGGTTATGGTATTTTTCTCCAAGACTTTTTCTCTCAAAAGGGTGAAAGATCATGCTTCAAAATGGCTTGAACATGCCTATTTACAGGCTCCAATGAAGGCTTAAGGCGAAAGACACCTACGACAACCAATAGGAGAGGAGTTTTATATCAACGGACCAATGAGAGAAAAAGAGGAGGTAAGGTAGCTAAGGCCAACATCCGGATGCCACCGCCACCGTCCGGATGGTGCTCAATCTTTGGATTTTGCTTCTTTGGCTTCCTTTGCTGATTTCTAGTGACTTGCCAACGTTGGGATGGTGGTTGTGTTGGAATGAAAATCCTATGAATCATTGACAACATGAATGTTTCGAATACAATTTTTTTTTCTTTAAAACCCTACAAAGTGGAATTAGAGTTTACCTTTGGGATCGCTCTGGATGTTCACGTCTCAGTATAAACGCAGAAACTAACAACAAGCATGTAAGACAACTCGATGAACCTCATGGCCTTCTGTCGTATATCCCCAAATGTCAAAATTTGTATGCAATTTGGGCTGCAAGGACTTTTGAACTTATGCTCTCTCTCTTAGCCTTTCTAAAAAGCGTGAGTAATGAATTGATGCTGATTTAGAGAACCTAGACGTCTATATATAGGTTACGACAGAAACTCTTAAGAGAATTAAGGACCGGGCTTCCAATGGGTCTAGGATTCCTATGTTCAATCCAGAACAAAAATCTTGCAACCCATTAATAATAAGTTAGTCCATTAAAAACTTATTATTGATCTCTTGAGCCTTATCTCAAAATTATATTCGAGCGCTTTATTATTATATGCTTAATAATCTACCCACGTCTAAGATTACAGATGTCCATCAATTAAATAAATTACTAACTATTAAATTTAATTGACTTCTTTTATTCTTTGAGACCCTACCACTCAATGTATTTGTCATGACGAATAATTAAATTCACCTGCAGGGTTTGACATGGACAAAACTTATGAGTTTCCTAAAGAGGACATCATTAACTCATTTAAATACCAAGACGTGGTTTCCTTGAATAATTAATTTCTACCATACAAATAATATCGTCTCTCAATTCACCAAGCTTATTGACTCAATATGAATCTCACTTTCCGTTGAATTAAAGTGACAAACATTATATGAACGTGACAATTAAATATTTCAGGATTAAGAGCATAAAAAATTATAATAATCATGAGGTATTTATTATCTTATTGAATCAGTAAAAGATAATAACCTCAAGATAAGTCTGTTCAATACACAAAGTAGTCTCTTACAGTCAAGACAGACTATGCCATAATATTACACTACAATCATACTGATGGTGTGTCCAATTTCGTCTAAGAGTGTGAATCTATACTCATATTATACAAGAATCCGATAACCTGGTCTTTTGTGCATAAACCAAACTCTACACACCAGATTATTTACAATGTAAAATATAAGACACACATGCATACCATATATCAAATATAATGCAAACATTTTTCTCACATTGATTCTCAATAAAATGGAAAGAACTAACTTCTATTAATAAAACGAGTTTTACAAAAAAGTAAGCTTTTAGTATACAACTCTATCAGATTGGACCATCTGGATGGTATATAGTTTTTGAGTTTTCCTTTTGCCTCCCTCCTTTATTCTTCTTTGCCACTTTAATCGTCCAAGTTTCCATAATTATTTATAAAACCCTTCAATCAAAATATGATCTCAATTAATCACTTTAAATCAATTAACACACATAATTAACCCTAAACCCTAATTCATTTATACACTTTTTAGGGTTAATCACACCCAACCAAACATTACTAGTCTTTAGTAATATAGACAAATAAATATATACAATTACTTTCGTAGATCTCACGATTGAATTTAGCCTATGCAATAAGTCGTTAAACCTCTAGTGATCCTTAGTGGACGAGTTTTGTCTCACGAAAGTTCCCAGTGAAGCTACCTACAAACTTCAAAAGATAAAATAATCCTTATCTTTCACATATAAAATTAAATCGTCATTCCATCCCTATGACAAATTACCTCCCCTTTCTTGTCATTGTAAGCTTAACACACACAATTTGTAACTCTATTCAGTATAATTTCAGAAAAAATTCATGTGTATTTGTGGATTTCTTTTATTTCAAAAACACTTAAAAATATTACAACCCTTTGCTAAGTAGTATCAAAATTAGCTTCGATGTCAATCTTTTCCAGAAAATCACCAAGCAAAGAACACGCTCAAGTTTTTGTGTCTATCACTCAAAAATTACATGTGATAAGAACATTGAAATCAAAGCAAAGTAATGTCTCATGTAATATTCCAAAAGAAGACTATTTGAATAAAATTGGAACGTGACATAATCTCATGAAAGAATATCAACACTTCCTCAAATAACATTATCAACACCCTCCTCCTTAATGAATAGTTAAAAATGATACATATGCATGACTTCTGAAATAAAAAAAGACTTTATTAGCGTTATAACATGGCCAATAGTGTTGGGCTTAAGAAATGACATTTGAGGGATTCAAAAGCTGTCCTTTTCATTTTTATTAGCACACATCTCTCTTTAACTTTCCAAACTTTTATAGAAACAACATAATATTTTCTATTCTCTATTTTTTCAATCTCAGACCTATAATTAATTAGCTATTCTTTTCTTTGCAAATTTTTCTTTCACCATTTTCATTTTTTCCCACACATTCTTTCCTTTCCTTTCCTTTCCTTTTCTTTTCTTTTCTTTTCTTTTCTTTTTCTTTCTTTCCAACCATATTTCTCCACTTTTCTTTTCCCGTACACTTTCTTCTTTAAGAAAGGGTGCAAGAAAATTAGATAGCAAGGGTTGGATAGATATATTTTAAACAAGTGATTTTAAAAAATAAATTTTACATAAGTTCAATCACGGCTTACTAGGGATATAGTTTTGAAAAAGAAATGGTCAAGGTTCAAAATAAAATTATAAATGGCCTAAGATCATTTTTCAGAACTCATACATTTGCATAATACTCATAATTTTTTTTATAAGAGAATGCTTACATGTCATTCAATCAGTGCTAATCAAAACAAGATTAATGATATTATTCAAAAAAATCTTATCCTGAACTAAAATTCTTACTTGAGTAAGCGTTTAAAATCTCTCCAAGGATGATATGTTCAAAATCTACACAAAGGTTTCACATTTCCACTATGTATGTAAGCTTCACAAATGATCATGTTATTTCAAAAGGTTTTTTGAAATAAGAAATTATCATGTGCTCAAAATAGTAAGTTTTCTGTGAAAATATAAAGATAGTGCACAAATGGAGTATGAAAATCACCAGTGATTTAGTTAGGGTTATACCTACAAATTAATGGAATGACAATATAATCCTACCATGAATTATATGAACTATTTATCTTAACATAGCAAAATATAATGCAATAAACACAAATTAATTGAATTAACTAAAATTAAACTACCATCCAAAGCATAAAAGTAAATTCAAAAATATCCAAAGTACTTTAGAAAAAGAAATGTATGAATTGGAAAGTAAATAAAAATTCTGAGAAAGGTAGGGAGAGAGTAGAAAAATACAGGAGACTTAGGATGACTAAGTTGACTCTGATGGACCATTATAGTATCTCCTCCCAAGTAACCTCAAGTCTTCTCTCTAGTTCTTCTCACACTAGGTCATCGTCTGATCAAACTGAGTCATCCTCGTCTTGAGACCCAACAAAATCTACCCATTAGTCTGATCATCCATTGAGATATATGGTTGTTGTTCCTCTTGCTACTACTATGGCTCTATGGGTGGCTAGAAAACTGCACCTCCTGGAAACTGGTTTGCTTGTGGCTCGGGTGGTATCTCTTACTATGCCTCTGCTTGAATTCCATGGTATGCCTAAATTCTATGACTCTTTTTCAAAGAAGTCTTATCTAGCGGTGCCAGATGCTCCATAGAAGGCCATGATGAGGCAACATATTATTCACAATAATCAAGTTCAGAATTTGATATTTATTAATTAAGTCTCCCTATTTAATGTATTTTTGGGGCCTACCCTCGATATAATCTAGATTCTCAGTCAACTAAATCCTAACATTAGACATACCAGGTGCCGATGTAAGAGGGTATTGGAGATTAGGGTGTCTCAGAATAGGGTTCAAATGATTAGCAATGATAGACACCGTAACTTAAAATTTAACTCCCTAAAATATGCCAGTAATTTTCTTGGCCCAATAACTCTAGCATTACTGTAAAATTCACATACCAAGCATTCAAAAGCAGCACCCTAAGTTTTTATATAATTCAACTATTGTCGTGCCGTTAAATTATGTCTAACCCCAGTGTGTTCAAACTCTTCTTAGATAACATGCCTTTCCGCAGTAATAGTTTTAGATAAAAAATGGGTATCATTCTAGATTTTTTATTCAATATTCTCAAACATATCATTATCAAATTGATTTGGAACCTGGGGATGCTCTCCATCTTGTGGCACTGCTGGGGGCGGCATCATCTTGAATTGCTTGAAGATGCACCATCCTTGCAAGTACTTGATTTCCTTTTTGGATCCATAATGAAGATCTTAAATTTCTTAAATAAAAATGGATTTTTCAAGATTTCAATCAATAAAATTCTATATAATAGGATGGCAAAGTGTTAATCGGCGCAGAATCGAAGAAAAACTGATGGGTAGGATAAATATGAGGAGAGAAGGCATTTTGGTTTGCTAGTTTTTGAAAAATCTAGTACGAGGGAAGGAAAACTGATCTGGTTCACGAATAGGTTGGTTTTATAGGAGGCAATACCATCCGGATGCCACCACCACCGTCTAGACGGTGCTGGTTTTTTATTTTTGGCAAGCAAGCACTCTGGCAGTTCACGTTCCTAATATCCAACAGTTTTCTTGATTTCAGTTATACTTCCTGCAGTCATAAAGCTTCATATTAATTCAAATTCCTCAATTAACTGCCTTCTTAACACAAATCATCAGTGAAATACAAATTTAAACATAAAATGCAACCTTCTAAATTTTAAAATTAAACACACCAAAATGCATAAGCTATTCAAAAAAAATCCTAAAACTACACATTCTTGACCATGGTCAGTTTTCAATCAAAATTGTTTAAGTTGAGAACATCAGTGGACTATTTAATCTCATGTTGCACATACCTTGTGAAAATTAGACTGAAATAAGATGGAATCTTAGGGTAATCCTTGTTTTACCTATACTTAATCTAGCCAAGACAATCTAAAGCACGAACCGAAATTGGTTCAGAACATTGATTGAATTCTCTCATATGCATTAATCGACAACACTTTACACAACCACCAAGTCGATTTGTTCCTTGACATTTAGTGCATGAACTTTTTTCACACATAGGTTTTGTTTAACTACTGAAAATTTGTAACTTTCTCACAACTTTTGCTTTTTCCATGATCAAAGATTGTACATCCTATGAAAAAGTGCATAACATACCAAGACCAAACCAAAAGATTTTTTCATCCATTTTTTGAAAAAGTTATGATTTTTTTTATAAAAAAAATTCACTATCCGGTTCTTTAATGTCTATTAGTTACAAGACGATTATGAATTGTTCCCTCCCCCAACCTAAATTTAACATTATCCTCAATGTATAACATCATAATGCAAAAATTTAAAGATTGCTGACTTGATCTTAATCATACAAACAAGTATAAGTGTTCAAGCTGTAGTATTACTCGATTAAGTCCGAGGTCAAATTTTTAGGGAGTTATTTGTTGGAACTCAAAATAGAAAAGGTAAGATTGTTGTGCGTGTAGTGTGTATTACAATAGCATGTGATGTGTATTTAGAACTGATAAGTAAATGCTTAAATTAAACTTTTGATTACAATAATTTTAAAAGGCTACTCTTTAGTTCATGGATCCAATATTCATTATATTGCTTAAGATTATGAAAAAGCCACATTACAATATAACTGGGAAGCTAACCGGTAGGTTTGATGTGTAAGTTGAACCATATCACAACAACTGTTAAGTTAGCCGGAAGGCCTATGCACCTTGCAACAACCAATTAACCATAGTAAGCTCAAGAGTGAACCATTCAAAAGGTTTACTATAGCTAATCAATTGGCAGGTCTATGATTCCATGAAGATGAAGTTCTGGTTTATACATTGAATCAAAAACATTGACTATGACAAGACTTAAACCGTCTATAACTAATCTCCCGATTATTACATACATCTCAACTACATGCATCATTGTATCATGCATGAAGTACATAACAACGATGGATGAAATAGTATATACTAATAAGTTTAGCTCGGTACTCGTAACCATGAACATATAGTAATACGATACCAAACAGTAATGAAAATCATCCACCTTTTAAGAGAGGTATAAACATTAAGATATAGATAAAACAACGACATTTCCATTACTCAAACAATAGTAGACATGTCTTCACCCTTTACTAAAGTGTATAAAAGGACTACTCATTCTCCATTGTTATAGACAAGTAAGAATGGTCAGACATCCAATAGTTGAAACACCCTTACTCTTATTACCAAACTATGGCGAAAAAGTGAGGGAGGTTCAACCCTCCAAGTAAAAAGAATTCAAAGAAATGTAGAAGAAGAGAATTCTCAGCTATGGGTGTTTAGGTTAGGGCATTTTTCTCTAGGACTTTTGCTTTCCATAAGGTGGAAAATCATGCTTCAAAATGGATTGAACATGCCTATTTATAGGCTTCAATGAAAGCTTAAGGCGACATACACCCATGGTAACCAATAGGAGAAGAGTGTTGCATCAATGAACCAATGGGAGAAAAGGAGGAGATAAGATTGTTAAGGCCACCGTCTGGATGCCACCACCACCACCATCCGGACGTTACTCATCCTCTGGATTTTATTTCTTTGGCTTCCTTTGCTGATTTCCAGTGACTTTCCACCGTTGGAATGGTGGTTGCATCATCCAAATAGTACATAATTGCTGTTTTTTTCCTTTTTACTTCTTGAGACCAATGGTTTAAGTCCCCAATTCCCTTTCCAAATTTTTTTTTAAAAAAGAAATCAATTGACGCACATAATTAACCCTAAGCCCTAATTCATTTGCACACTTTTTAACAAATCCCAAATCAAACATAATAACCCCTTAAAGTCAAAATAATAACCCCTCAACTAACTGATAAAAGAATATCTCAAAACATCCATAATTTAGAATCATAAACTTAATAAGCATCTCTATGCCTCCAAATCTGCATCCCATTTTACTTGCCCACCTAGTCCGAGATCTTCCTCAATACTAAAATATGAAAAATGTTATAGCGTAGGATGAGCAAAAAGACAAGTAGGATTCCATTTTTCATGCTCACCTAGGATTCAATAATCGTTTCCCTACAAGCTTGCACTCGTAAATGTAGGGATGTTATGAAAGCTAAGCTTAACATAATTGACTAGAACGACGTTTTCAACATGTAAGTCGACGCGAACTACTTAGATAATCTTAGTTCTTGCTCTTGATCGTTCTCAAATCAAATAGAAAATCATAAGACATGGGATACTTAGACTAGTGTATTGAAAGGATTGTGTATCAAAATGTAGTATAAGGACAAACAAAAACTAGTATGCTTCTTGATTTCTGTGTTCATTGTTCAACAATAGTCCTCTATCTCTAGTTTTTTCTATATTTATGCGTAATCTGTAAACTTACTAATCTCCAACAGTCCACCGAAGCATTAAATAACAAAGGTAAAGATGCAATGATTTAAAGTGACGGTTGAATTCTAATAACACGTCCAACTGGTGTAATGCTTGAAGTGTCTTTGCATGAGTTATAATTTAATACTACTGTAATAGCAATGGATGCACCAATTCACCCATTAAATAATTTAGAAGTTTAAATTCCTTCAAATCCTGTGGAGGTTTGATAAATTTCTAACGGACACTCCAACATCAACATTAAGCAACTAAAATTTCAAAGTCATCGGCATCCTATCCAACCGGTGGTAACCATTATTATTATTTTAAATTATAGAAAATAACAATTCAAAAAATTATGTATATTTGTCACTAAAAATTTGTATTTTTAAATAATAAATATAAATTTATAAAAAATATTTATCTCTAACTAATGTCCCATGACTACCCTGAATACATCCAACCACTACTTGGCTTAAATTCAAATTAAAAGAGGTGGGGTGGCTATATTTTACGGTTAGGGTTTGTTTAGCTATAAAGAAGAGGGATAAAAGGTGGGCAAGGGAATTGGACAGATTGTTCACAATGAATCATTTTAAAAAGATAGAGGTTCAATGGATACAAGATTTAGTTTAACAACTGATTTTATAATACTTACACAAATTGTTATTTTTGTTGAAGAACCTTTATTCATGGATAAACAAATATTTTTATAATTTGACACTAGGTATTTTGGGGTGACATCTGATGAGCCAAAAACTAACTGGGTTAAGTCCAACGAATCAAGAAAGACCCACGTCACCGAAGTCTGAAGAAAAACCTGAATCAAAGTTGGGTCAACTCATCAGGAAATGTCCAAAGCATCAAAGGAACCAAAGGAAGCAAGAGGCCAAAGGGGGCGCCGCCCAAGGAGCTCAAGAGGGCGTTGCCCATGAGGTCTCCAAAGTGGGTGCCGCCTATAGGGTCCCTTGAGGCGCCGCCCATGGGCAGCCCCTTGGGCTCTCTTCCTTTGTCTTCTCCTCAGTTCACCTCAGTGCCATGGGAATGACTGCGAAGTCCAAACGAGCATAGCTCACTCTAGGTTCAATCTCAAGATCAAGACCAAGCCTAATCCAGGATCATTCCCCAACAGAATAGGAACACGGAAGAGAAATATCGGGGTGAAGATTGAGTCCGACTAAAATAGAACTTACCAAAGTGATAGAGACCTCTTTTATCACGTCGCAGTCTCACCGCCTTAACCTTAGCTATATAATATAAGCCCTCTCAACGTTGAGGAGACACCTCCAAGACCTCTACACACACCCTTATACACACTGCTCTCTCTCTCTCTCCAAAACACTGTAACTCTCCGGTGACCATTATTTATTAATAAAAGACCCAGGTCACCACTGCTATTCCAGAGAGTGGACATAGGTCACTCGGACCGAACTACTATAAATCTTTGTGTTTGTTCCATATTTACTGCCTTGCCATTGATCTGCTATTGATTGCAAGATTATTATTCATTAATCACACCCTTACACATTCTTGACTGTTGATCTTTCAAAAGACAATTTTGTGCATCATCAGTTTGACGCCGTCTGTGGGAAATCGACAAATTTTTTACTACTTCTTAGTCCTTTTTTCAATCCATGGCGATTACCACCAGATCAATGAGCCAACAGCCGGGAGACAATAACCCTGCTCGCCGAGTGGAGGCTCCGCCTCCCCTTGGGCCATCCGAATCATCTACTTCAACGTCTCTTGCTGGGCAACATCAATAACTCCTCAAAACCATGCAGTTGCTGGTGAACCAAAATCAGCAAATCATCCAGTTGATGCTCACTTGAGGGGGCGTCACTCTAACCCCCGTAGGAGGAGTCCCACTCCCTCCGACAGGAGAGGAGCCATTAACTGTCCTTTCTGGATGCCAGGCCCCCCATCATGGGGAACCTTGCTAGAATGCTACAGGGCTACGCCAAGGAGCCCTTCTTCAATTGGTCCCTCCTCAACGTGCTAAGAGCTCACGTGTTCCCCCTCTACATATGCTTGCGTAGGAGGATGAAGGAGAAAGTCAATACGGGGACCACGAAAGCCAATACCATCACCCAACCGAGGATGTTCCCAACCAGTGGGACGAGAAGATAAGGGAAGTGCAAAATCAGCTTGGCGATGCCCTCAAAGCCATCAAGGCATAGATGCCTATGACCGTGGATTACCTGGTAAGACGCACTGACACGCTCTTTATCATTGATATTGTCAACAATCCACTGCCTTTGAAGTTCAAGATGCCCAACATCGAGACCTTCGATGACTATAGAGACCCCCTCAACCATCTGGATACCTACAAGTCCCTCATGCAACTCCACAATGTGCTTGAGGAGATTATGTGCCGAGCATTCCCTTCCACCTTGGAGGGGTTCGCCTGCCAGTGGTTCTCCAGGCTCAGGCCCTTCTCCATCTACTCTTTCGTAGAGCTAAGTAAGTCATTCGTCTCCCACTTCATTGGGGGACGCCGCCATCAAAAGCTAGTGACCCACTTGCTCACCATCAAGTAGGATAGGGATGAAAGCCTTCGTAGCTACCTTGCCCACTTCAATGAGGAGGTCCTCTAGGTTGAGGAACCAAATGATAAGGTAGCCTTAGCCGCCTTTATCGCTGGACTCCGCACCTCTAACTTCATGTTCTCAATCACCAAAAAGCCGTCCTCTAGCATGCCCAAGCTACTGTCTAGGGCCAAAAAATATATGAACGCCGAGGACGTCACCAAAACCCGTAGAGGTGAGTCCTCTCGAGGGGAGAAAAGAAAAGACAGCCGAGAAGACAGAAGGGAGACCAAGAACAGGAGAAAGAAAGCCAAGAGGGTCCCCGTAAAGGACCGCCTTGGACCACTTCCCACGAGGGACCAACAACCATTCACTCCACTCAATGCTTCAGTGGAGTACATCCTACTCCAGATACAGGATGACCCAACCATCCGTTGACCCAAAAAGATGAAGTCTGACACCAAGCATCGAAATCCCAGTAAGTATTTTCGCTTCCACTATGACCATAGACATGACATGGACGGCTGGTTCCAGCTGAAGAAGCAGATTGAAGATCTTATCCAACGGTCATCTCAGTCAGTATATGGTTGGTCGAGGACTAGTTCCTCCACACCAAGAATAAGAGCACCAATAGCCCCTCAGTGAGATTCAGACCATCGTTGGAGGGCTTGGAGGAGGAGGTGACTCCAACTCCGCCAGGAAGGCACATGCTTGTAGAGCCAAATAGACAGAGTCTCATAACTCTCGCCCAATGAAGACTCCATGACATGGGGAGGAGGAGGCCATTACCTTTTCAGACAGAGACCTTGTAGGGGTCCAGGCCCCTTACAATGACCCTTTGGTTTTGACCTTGATGAAAGCCAACTATCAAGTGAGGAGGGCCCTAGTCGACAGTGGCAGCTCAGTCGACATCTTGCTTGCCACAGTCTATGACAGCCTTCACCTCGGCAGGGAATAACTATAGCCAGTCAGGACTCCCTTGGTTGGCTTCTCAGGAGAAAAAGTCCAGCCTTTGGGATCCATCACCTTGCCTGCCACAGTAGAAACTGCACCAAGGAGCTCAACAATCATGGTAAACTTCATTGTACTTGACTGTCCCTCTGCTTATAATGTAATACTCGGATGCTCTACCCATAATGCCTTAATAGCCGTGCCTTATACTTACCACCTTCTCCTCCATTTTCTAACTTTCAATGGGATTGGGGAGATAAGAAGAGACCAGGTCTCAGCTAGAGAGTGCTCGGCGGCCTTTATGAGGGCTCGGAGGCCACACAAGACACTCCAAGTTGGAGTCCTTAACCTCAGAGATGACAGTACCCTGGAGAGGGGCGAACCAGCAGAGGAACTTCGCCCAATAATATTAAATGACAACCTTTCGGAAAGGAAAGTCTACTTGATTTCCTCACTCTCCCAGGAGCTGGCATCTACCTTGGTAGACTTTTTCAGGAGAAACGCAGTCGCCTGGTCCCATGAGGACTTGGAGGGCATTGATCCCGAGGTGGCCTCCCATCGACTAACTGTTGACCCCAGAAACAAGCCTGCCTGCCAAAAATTTAGGAGTGTGAGTAGTGAGAGAGGGCAGACCATGGAGGAAGAGATAAATAAGCTGCTGACTAATGGGTCAGTGAAGGAGGTAGCCTACCCAGACTGGCTATCCAATACAGTAATGGTAAAAAAGGCCAATGAAAAGTGGCGCCTCTGCATGGACTTCACAGAACTCAACAAGGTCTGCCCCAAGGATAGTTATCCTATCCTACGCATTGACCTGCTCATTGATGCCACAGTTGGACACGAACTCTTGAGTTTCCTAGACGCCTACTCTGGGTATAATCAGATCAACATGTTCCCTCCGGATCAAGAGAAGACCTCATTCATTATCCCGAGAAGTACTTACTGTTACAGGGTGATGCCTTTCGGGCTCAAGAACACTGGTGCAACATACCATCACCTCGTTAACAAAATGTTCGAGACTCAGATTTGGAAGACTATGGAAGCCTATGTGGACGATATGTTAGTGAAGAGTATAATAGCCGCAGATCATATCACCCACTTGCAGGAGACCTTTAATGTGTAAAGAGCCTACAAGATGAAGTTAAACGCTGAAAAGTGTGCCTTTGGCGTTAACTCAGGGAAATTCTTAGGCTTCATGATTCACAGAAGGGGTATTGAAGCCAACCCTGACAAAATCAAAGCCATTATGGAGATGAAGTCCCCAGACTCAACAAAGGAGGTTCAGCGCCTCAACGGGAGGGTAACCACCCTTAACAGGTTTGTCTCTAAATCTATAGATAAATGCCTATCTTTTTTTAAGATCCCCTGTAGGTCCTTCCAGTGGGGCCTAGACGCTGAGGAGGCCTTCCAGAAACTTAAAACCTACCTTGCCACACCACTTCTACTCTGGTATGCAGTACCAGGAGAGACACTGTATCTCTACCTCTCTTCTTCACCCTCAGCCGTGAGCTCCATTCTCATTAGGGAGGATAAGGGTATCCAGAAGCCTATTTACTATGTAAGTAGAGCATACAGAGGAGTAGAGTAAAGGTATTCAAAGCTTGAGAAACTAGCTCTCGCCCTTGTCACTACCGCAAGACGCCTGTGGCACTACTTTTAGAGCCACACCATTGTGGTTGTCACAGATCAGTCGCTTAAAAGAATTTTGGGGAAGCCTGATGTCTTAGACAGACTCCTCAAATGGGCTGTGGAGTTAAGTGAATTCGACGTGCTGTACCAGCCTAGGGCCGCCATTAAAGCACAAGCCCTCGCAGATTTCGTAGCATAGTCCACACAGCCCCAAGAGTCCCAAAAGGAAGTACTAGGCGCTCTTGCACCCACTTGCTCAGTGCATACCGACTCTCTCAACCAAGAAGTTAGACCAATTACAACACAAAGACTCGTCGAGCCTGAGGAGGAATAGGAGGCAGAGTCATCGGCTGAGCAAGTCAGGGCATCGCCCACTTGGCTTGGGGTGCCACCTTCTCAGACTCCCTCACTCCCCACTTTTCATCCTCTCTAGACATCACCTCTATCATCCACTCTGCCATACTAAAAAATCTATGTTGATGGGTCCTCTACCAATGAGGGGGAAAGAGCGGGACTCGTACTCATCAGCACCCATGGCACTCCATTAAAGTACGCCGTCTCCCTCCACTTTACCACATTAAATAATCAAGCAGAGTATGAGACCTTTATATCGGGTCTAAGGTTAGCCTTAGAAATGGAAGCACTCAGCCTCATGACTTAAAGTGACTCTCAGCTCATAGTCAACCAAGTAAGGGGAGATATCGAGGCCAAGGAAAAAAGGATGCAAGAATACCTCTCGATGGTCAAAACCCTCCTCAAGAAATTTGCCTCTTTTGAAATCCACCATGTACCTCGAGAGGAGAATGTCATGGCAGATGCCCTCACCAAGTTCGCCTGCCAACATACTCATAGGTCCAACGCAGACAAGTCATCAATTCGAGCACAGCATCACCTGACCAGAGGAGGATAAGGTCCATTGTGCATCATTAGAGTCCAAATGGATGACCCCCATCTGAGCCTACCTCGAGGAGGGCACTCGCCCAAACAACCCAATGGAAGCCTGAAACGTGAGGATAAGAACGTCCAGGTATGTTGTTTTGCAAAACATCATTTATAAAAAGAGTCATTTTCTCCCACTACTCCGCTATCTCACCCTAGAGGAAGAAGATTATGCCACGAGGGAGATCCATGAGGGGATACGTGGGAACCACTCGGGAGGACGTGCATTGGTTCATAAAATAGTCAGACAAGGATACTATTGGCCAACCAAGATTCGAGACACCCGAGACTTTGTCAGGAGATGTGATAAGTGTCAGTGTTTAGCGACTGTGCCCAGACAGCCGTCGGAGGAGCTCACCACCATTCAAAGCCCCTGACCTTTCTCCATGTGGGGATCGACATTCTAGGTCCCCCCCTATGAGTTGAGGTTAATGCAAGTTTATAGTCATAGTCATCGACTACTTCACGAAGTGGGTAGAAGCTAAAGTCTTAGCCAGAATCACGGACCAGAACATAAAAGACTTCATATGGAGGAGTCTAGTCTGTCGCTTCGGAGTACCTCATGCCATTGTGAGTGACAACGCGAAACAGTTTGACAACAAACTCCTCAATACTTTCTGTACGGACCTCCAGATTAAGCAATCCCACTCTAGCCCTACCCATCCGCAGACGAATGGGCAAGCAGAGGTCACTATCAGGACCATACTTCGTAACTTGAAAGCCAGATTGGAGACTACAAAAGGGGGGTGGGTAGACGAACTTTCAGGGGTACTATGGGCATATAGGACCACACCAAGAGGTCCTACAAGCAAGACCTTGCTCTCTAGCCTATGGAACAGAGGCAGTGACACCCGTTGAAATTGGGGTACACTCCCTTAGGGTCCACCACCATGACCCTACCAGTAATCAAAAAGGCCTCCGCATTAACCTCAACTTGTTGGAGGAAGAGAGGGAGATAGCCATGCTTAGGAATATAGAGTACAAGCGTCGCATGACTAAGTACTATAACTCAAGGGTGAAGTCTCATGCCTTCTTACCCGGAGATCTGGTCCTTAAGAAGGTCATCCTATCCACCAAAGATTCCCGGGAAGGGAAATTGGGACCCAACTGGGAAGGACCCTACACGGTCATGGAGGTAGTAAGACCAGATACCTATAGAATCCAGAATTTTGAATGAAAGATCCTGGGGCACCCATGGAATGCAGAACATCTAAAGAAATACTACTAGTAGCTGGGGGCAGTGAGTCATGAATTGGGGTCCACTGTTTAGACTATTTACCTTTTTATCTTAGTCTTTTTTTCATGTGAGTTGATTTTCTTCAAGTATCCGCTTTGGATTATGAAATAAAATTTTTCAATATTTCCAAAAAAAAAAGAGTTGTGTCTCATTCGAAGTCTAGAAGCTTTTATAAAAGATTTAGTCATAGTCTGACATTTCATTCAAAGTCTAGAAGCTTCTACAAAAGAGTTAGACATAGTCTGACAAGCAAAAAATACAAAGAGCCACACCCCTACTATCTCTCACTGCCTCCACTGACATAATCTCCCTCATCATCAGACTCAGGGGCCTTACAAGGCTTGAGGTCAGAAAGATCGCAGTAAAGGAATGCTGTTGAAGCCTTCCTCCTAAGCTCCTCATAGCCGTCAACGAAGGCACTGGCCCTGGCTCTCTCAGCAGCATCCTTCTGAGTCTCCGCCCTTGTAGCTCTCTCAACAGTAACCCGAAGGTCAGCCTCAAATAGGGCCGCCTTCTCCTGTGACAGCCTCAACTGCTCAACATCACTTTTTCGTGTCTGCCTCTTAAGCCCTAACTACTTCTCGACATTCGCTTGCGCTTGTCACTCAAGCCAAAACTGCTCCTTTGCAGTCGAACGCGCCTGCCTCTCCATCGTCAGACCATGGACAACATCCTCTACCAGCAAGGTGTTGTTGAATAGATAGGGCAAGACAACAGCAACCTATTGGCATTCAAAGGTAAAAGGGAGTAAAGAGTTAAGTCAAAGTGTAACAAAGAAAGACCTATACAAAGCAGGAGTATAAGATGTACCAAGGTAAAGCCTTTAATGGTAGCGTTAATCGCACCAACCAGACCTCGGGAAGCAATCTCTTGAGCCTTAAGGCCAATCACGAAGGCACAAAATCTCTCTCTTGCCAGCTCCACGTTATGCAGCATGGATGCTCGAGCGTCACCTTGAGGAGCACCTCCAAGCTCTGTCTCTGCAGGACCGGCTAAATCGGGGGGATCAGGAGCACCTCCAAGCTTTGTCTCTACAGGACCGACTAAACAGGGGGGATCAAGAGCACTTTCAAGCTCTGTCCCATAGTTCCTGCTAAACCAAGGGGATCAGTCCTCGTCCTCTTTGGGGGAGGAGGGGAAGGAATAGTCTTGGATACACAAACCTCTTCTACCACGGACCTGTCAAGTGGAGGACCTGCTAAACCAGAGTCAGCCATGAATCCTACAACATAGTCTTTTCAAAAGGACTACAAAAGAAGTCAAGTATCTTTCTTCTTCAGCCTTGAAGGAGTAGTGGAATAACCAGCTGATGACATAATGTCGGAGTGATCCCTAGCTAGGTTGTTATGGACCACCTCGAGTAACCTCTCTTGTTCATCGGTGAGAGTCGGCGGGGCTGCAAGAGATCAATCGCACCACAAGAATAAGTACGTAAAGGTACGTTACAATAAAGGAAAATTTTAAAGATAAAATTCCTACCCAGTTTGGTTTTCAGGGCGATGTCCCATTGGATAGGCACTTTGACACGATCGGACTCGGAAGCCCACTCGCCTCCGACGAATAAGAACTTTTTCTTCCACTTGTGAAGATTGGAGGTAAATGCAGTGATAAACTTCCCCGCCCTTGGGAAAAATCGATACCACCCCTGGTAGAGAGTGGGATTCTCGCGAAGTGAGTAAGTGGCCAAGACCTCCTCAAACGGCAGTAGAACACTAGGCCCATGCGTCCACCGCCACAGTGCAAACAAAAGCCAACAATATCCTCCAATCGTTCGGAGCTAACTGATTAATCCTAATTAATGCATGATTTAATTAAGTTAATAGGTCAATTTTTTTAGTTAAACAAAGTTAAACTAATCAAAATTGACCTATTAATATTAGTGTGTGAATCAGGGATAATACATTAATTGTTGTTCTTTTCAGGGTTTTATGCGTCAAAGCTACAAACTACTGGGGAGCCAAGACTACAAATTCTAAGATGATAATCATTAAAGCTCTAAACAAAAATAGATTAAAGTAATCCAAATGTCATCTTTTAGAAGCTTGTGAAATGACAACTTTTGAAAGCTTGTGAATGACAACTTTTGGAAGATTGTGAATGACAACATTTGGAAGCTTGTGAATGTCATCCATTGGGCTTATGAATGGTATTTTTGGGGTTTGTAAATGTTATCCCTTAGGGTTTGTAAAGGCTTTGCGTATAAATACCACCCTTTTGTGGCTTGTAGAGACATAAGTTTTTTGGAGAGAAATAAGTTTTGGTTAGATAAAAATTTTTGCTAGAGTTCTTGGTTGTGAAAATCCCTCCAAATTGTTATTGCTTTCATTGTAGTGTTACTTTCTTTTGTGATATTATCATCTCTTGGTTGTGGAATACCCACCAAGTAGTATTGCTTGGTTGTGGAATACCCACCAATTAATTATTGCTTTCTTTTAATTTAAGTCTTGTTTTATTTTACTTTCATTGTTGGAGCTTCTTTCTTCCCTTAGAGGAGTGAAACTCTTCCACTTTTCTAGAGCTTTACCGAAGCCATGAAGGGTGGAACGTGTGGTTGTGGAATACCCGCCAATTAATTATTGCTTTCTTTTAATTTAAGTCTTGTTTTATTTTAATTCCATTGTTGGACCTTCTTTCTTCCCTTAGAGGAATGAAACTCTTCCACTTTTCTAGAGCTTCACCGAAGCTATGAAGGGTGGAACGTGATTCACTCATTCTTTGTCGTAGATTGGTTATATTGATGCAATTCGTTTATGTTTAGTTCTAACCTTTATTTATTCATAATGTCTTCCTATTTAATTGTTGTCTTTACTTTAACCATGAGTAGCTAAGTTTTTAGTTGGCTAATCCAAGAGAGACCTCCTCTTGGGTATATCATTTCAACTCATTGTCTTTCCTCCTTTCGGTGTACGATGGTTTGGTTTGATTGGGTTGAAAGTGGATATGGTTATGAGTCCTTGATTTCCTGTAGGCCTGGTCACGGGTTATACTTAGATCCTCATCATCTCGTCCCTAGCTTCTCACAAATCAATCGTTCATCTATGCACTAGTAGAGGAAGGTTTCGAGTTGAATTAATATTCTCATTGGAATGACCTCTTTGGATTAGCCAACGTTTATTTTCATTTCATTATCACAACTTAAACCACCACCAAATTCCAAAATAAAAAATAATTTTACACTTTTCTTTAATAAAAATCACCTTCATGATGGTTCACTTCCTTCCCTGAGGAGACGACCTTGGAATACTTTTCCAAGTAAAACACAACCCACGAAAGTCTCCTTGCGATTGGGGAGCACTTTTGTTCACACACACACACATTTCATTCATCCCATTTCATTTTCTCCTTGACCTTTCTTTTGACATCGTCCCAAGGGAGAGTGCCACTCCCCCTCACACATACATCAAGGAAGATGTTAGTAAGTTAGGAACTGCAGGAAAAATACCCAATCACTAACCTCCCAAGAACTAATGATAGATGCTCCAGGACCTAACATATGGGCCTAGGAATTGGGAATCTCAAGCCTGCCTCTAACATCCCCTTGTAAAGGACTATCTTATCTGGAGAATCGCAACAAGTTGATTCATCAGCCTCCTCATGACGCCATAGTACCGAAGGTGGGATGGGGTACAAGGAAATTAATTTCACAATATCTTCATCACACTGAAAGGAACTAAATATAGAGGCTACATTAGAACAATCACCTCCGTCACCAACCAGACTCTCCTCAGGATCCCTGGAAATTTCCCGCTCACCTGAATGAAAACCCAAAAAAAAAAAGTAAAGCCATGGTTAAAGAAAGTACATGTGCCAATAGAGGAACAAAAGAGCACTGGGAACGTACCTTGAGAGCTTGAGCCTGAACTGCACCTAGGGCGTTGCCTAGTACAACACGAGCACCTCCTGAAGTGCCTAAGGCACTACCTGATCCATTAGGGACACCTACTGCCTCTTTTGAAGGTCCGCTCCATTGCCCACATGCACCTGAAGGCCCTCTTGATACACTAACAGGATTAGGCGAAGACTCCTTGCCTGTACCTAGTGGAGGGCCAATAATTCCAAAAGGCCTCTTTTCAGCTGCCGAGACCAAGCCAAAGCCACCACAAGGAGAAAGACCCGAATAACCAAAGCCCAATGGGGAGTCACCCAAGCCCTTGGCGCCACCCAAGGAGGCGCCATCCAAGGGAGCCCCTAACGTTTCTCCTTCTCTTTGTTCCTTGCCAAGTCCATGGAGTCCACTACCTCTGTCACGCCCAGCTGTACCCGAAGTAGGGGCGCCGCCTGCTTTGCCATGGGCGTTGCCTAGACTGCCCCCATAGGTGCCGCCCTCTAAATAGCCACCATGGGCATCGCCTGGACTGCCCCAAGCAGCCACCACGGGCGTCACCTGGACTACCCCTATGGGCGCCGCCTTCTTTTGGCTCGTCTCCTCCACTTTTTGATCCTTTAGTCCTCATTTACCTACTTTGATCTAGAAGAGAAGAGAAATGAAAGCGGGAAGTGAAATGAATAGTGAATGAAGAAAGACCCTATTTATAGGAAGAGTAGTGGCTTCTTGAAGAAGCATTGCTGAAGCTTATTGGGGAAGCTTGTTGAACAGCTTCTTGAAGAAGCTAAGCTAAGTGGATTCTCAAAGAAGCTTGGAAGAATAACCATTGGGAAAAGCCTCAAAAAATGAGAGGTGAAAAAAAAAAAAAAGAAGAAGAGGGAACAAGGAGGGTGACGCCCAACCAAGAGAAGAAAAACAAAGAGAGAGGAGGCATCGCTCAACCAAGGAAGAAGAAAATTGTCATCATGGCCTTGCCTCCTTAAAAAATTACTTCCACTTGACTTCCACATGGTGGGTCCCATAACAAACCAAGATAATTACTTTCTAAGGAAATCTTGTTTGAAATTCATTCGTACAAGTCTTTCAACGGGTAACCTCTACATGGTGGGTCAGTCAATTAGACTTTATGGTGTAAAAAAAAAAAAGAGAGTTTGATAGCAAAAAATTCAGTGAGGATGAAAAGATACCGTGAGAAGCAAAAAAATTCCAACTCACCCAGATCAAGACGAAGTACATGCCCACAACCCCTTCTTCTTGCCAAAACGTCAGAGGTTTGGGGCATGTGGGGCAAATGATGAGCACAAAATTAACTGGGTCAGGCCCAACAAATCAAGAAGGGCCCACGTCACTGAATTCTAAAGAAAATCCCAACTCAAAGTTGGGTCAACCCATTAGGAAGGGTCCAAAGCATCAAAGGAACCAAAGGAAGCAAGAGGCCAAAAGGGGCACTGCCCAAGGAGCTCAAGAGGGCGTCGCCCATTAGGTCTCCAAAGTGGGCGCCACCCATAGGGTCCCTTGAGGTGCCGCCCATGGGCAACCCCTTGGGTTCTCCTCCATTGTCTTCTCCTCAGTTTGCCTCAGTGCCATGGGAATGACTCCGAAGTCCAAACGAGCATAGCTCACTCCAGGTCCAATCTCAAGATCGAGACCAAGCCCAATCCAGGATCATTCCCCGACGGAATAGGAACATGGAAGAGAGAATATCGGAGTGAAGATTGAGTGCTACTAAAATAGAAATTACCAAAGTGATAGAGACCCCTTTTATCATGTCACCGTTTCACTGCCTTAACCCTAGCTATATAATGTAAGTCATCTCAACGTTGAAGGGACACCTCCAAGACCTCTACACACATCCTTGTACACACTGCTCTCTCTCTCTCTCTCTCTCTCCAAAGCACTGTAACTCTCCGGTGACTATTATTCATTGATAAAAGACCCAGGCCACCGCTGCCATTCTAGAGAGTGGACGAAGGTCATCCAGACCAAACCACTATAAATCTTTGTGTTTGTTTCATAGTTACTGCTTTACCATTGATCTGCTATTGATTGCAAGATTATTGTTCATTAATCACACCCTTACACATTCTTGACTATTGATCTTGCACAAGACAATTTTGTGCATCATCAACATCTTTACAAATGAAATTAGGTTTTTGTACTGTGAGGTCATGTATTGGATAAATATGGATACACATTATAATATATCTAAAAACAGTGTTCAACACCATAAAATGTTTTAATTCATGATTTTTACAATGACAATAATCTATAATCTATGAGTAATGTTATTTCGACCTTATTTATTAACCTAATTTACTGACCTAATTTAAGTAACGATTTCATTCAACTTAAAAGATTAAATCATTTAGTAAGGATTTCATTCAACTTAAACGATTAAATCATTAAGTAAGGATTTCATTCAATTAAAAAGATTTATTAAGTTGATGGTGAAAATAAAAAATAAGAAGGAATTCTAATGGAGTCAACATATAGAGGCTCAAACATCTTAGCTGGACCAATATTATTTAAGATAACCCAAAGCCTAACCCCCATAGCAGGTGCCACTCCACCTATGTGATGATCACATAATATTGCACATTTCATGGCCTCATTACATTCATTATAACTCAACTTTTGCATTTAATTACTTAGTGTTAGCCTATTTTATGAATAATGTTGAATTCTCGATGTTGCATGTTTTGATAGCTTAAATGTTGGATTTTAGGACCTTGCAACTATGTTGGAT
>JAHQCQ010036575.1:0-13525 GCA_023539305.1 Ilex asprella
CCAAATGTTAGTTGTACTAGAGTTAATAGGTAATAAAATTGAGCTGAAATTATCGTTTATGCAATGAAATTGACGTGCTTTTTTTGAAGTTTAGTTTATTCGACAGAATTGTATTAAGTTTAACAATTGATAAGTTCTATGCGTTTAAAAACATGACATTAAATGATAACTCATTGAATAACACGCACACTAAATAAAAATTTTCTTGTTACACTGCTATTTGGTCCCCTCAAGATCGACTTCTGACTCCGTCCCTAACTCCCTAACTGTAACTAATGAATTAAACATATAAAGGCTTAGGGCCTCAAGATAGCTAAAAATTTAGTCCCTCGTACGTCTGACCAAATAACCAGTTACTTGGTGCAACATTGATAGACTGAATCATTCTCTTATCACTGGAAGTAATCTGGAACGATAAGCTTTGCCCCACCAAATTTATACCAGTCTGCCAATTTTGTCCCCAGTTCCGGTACATCGGAGTCCAACCCGTACCATCGGAGCCCTTAATGTTAACATTAGCAACGTCACCGGCGCCACCAACGTTGTATACCAAGACAAGCAAAAAGTAGGGATTCCCAATCAACTGGAACTTGATCCCTCCCATCTTTTTGGCGCACGTCGTCCTTCGAAACATGACAGGGACGATCCCGGCTTCGTATTTTGCCAACTTTAAGAACATGGGCATCGACAAATCGAAGTGTGTTTGAGGAGGGTTGCACCAGCCACCTTCAATGTAGTTGGGAGGACAGAAATTAGTTGCTGTTACTTTGATGGTACCAGCACCAGGTATGCACCATTGGGGATCATCACTGCACTTAATCTCAAAACATGCACCACAAGTCTGACCATTGTTGAAGAGTGCTGTGCTTAGAGCTGTTGTGGCAAGCCCATATCCTTGTTGAAAAAGGTCACCATAGCCACAAGCTCCTTCTGCCAAACAATAGCATTTTTTGGATTAATATATAGCAACACAATCATTTGTTCGTAACTATGTACAAAACCAGGATTTTATATACAATATACTCGGGAACATCGCCTAATCATTTATATTTTCTCACATTTGAAATATTACACATCGTCCCCGCGTGTAACACAATCCCTATCGCCTGTCTCTGTTAAGATAAGCGTTAACAGATATTATAAGCATTAACAGATATTAGTGAGTGTTTTCTATTTTTATTTGCTAACAAAACAGTGGAAGATGGAAACAAAAAAAAAGGCGATAAAACATAACAGATGTTTCAAAAAAAACCTTGATGTACAAGAACTCTAATGAGAACAGATATTTTTTTTAAAAAAAAAAACCCTGATGTTCAAGAACCCTAATAAGAACATATATTTTTTTTAAAAAAAAATCGATGTACCAAAACTCATGTTCTGCCACACCATATATTCAGATTAACACCAATAATCAAACAAACAATCAATTTTGTTTTAACAATGCCCTAATCATAAACAAAAACATACTATTAAAATCATGAGTTTTTTTCTTAAAATTAGCAAAAAAATAATTTTTTAATGAAGATTGGCGAATTTTTAACAGCTATCTTAACTGAGAGACTTGCGAAAGGGATTATGTGTTGCAAGTGTACAAACTTTAAAAAATGTAGATGTAATATGTCAAATGTGAGGGATATAAGTAATTAAATGACAAATTTCATGCGCACAAAACTTTGCATGGATATCATACTGTCCATCATGAAGAAACAATAACAAAGAAAAAAGGAATGCAAAATGAGAATCTTACGCATAGTATCATAGCCATTCATGTCACCGTAAAATGTTGCATGAGCATCATACCATCCACTGTCCATTTCCTTAACACCACCAGTTTGCACCTCCCCAAATACTGCACCCAAAACAGCCATGAACATGACTACAATACTTAGAAGCTGAGAAGAACTTGCCATGAGTGAAAGCTCCTGTGTGTGTGAGAGAGAGAGAGAGAGAGAAGGGAGGGGGGGAATAAAAAAGCCCACATGCAGAATGAGTTGCCTTTGATATCTACATTCCCCTTTGATTTCGTTTCCTATTAATTATTTCCTTATTTGTTTTTCAGTGTATCACTGATTAGTTGCCTTAATATCCGCTTGTAATTTTCCACTTTGGATATGCTTCCTTCCATAGTCTCTCCCTTGTTTAAATCTCTCTCCTTCTGTCGATAGGGTCTCTTCACACTCTCAGAAACTAATTCTGATGGGGAAGGCAACCGAATTATTACTACAAAAAAAGAGGTTTTACCTAAAGAAAGTTTTATTTTACCCATAAAATCAATTTCGTAGGTAAAGAAACTATTTTTTTGGAGGAAACTATGATTCGTTAGCAAACACTTGTGCACATTCTTCCTCAGAAGGGGTGATGTCTTTAACGCTGTAGACATTAAAAAAATTTAACAATTTAATATTTATAATTAGCCTCAAATCAATTAGAATTGGGTTAGACCAAAATTTCATAAGTCCAAATAATACAAATCTAAAATTTAATTAAATAGGTTTGAGTTTGACCTAAATTTCATAGTCAAAATAATGCAACAGAAGTTCGAAGTTTTCTGGGATTGGCAAGATATTATCGAAGATTTGTAGAAGAATTTTCCAAAATAGCTCTGCCCATGACCCGACTCACCCGGAAAGGAGAAAAATTTGAGAGGACCAAAGAATGTGAACATGCATATAATGTCTTAAAGGAGAAGTTGACCATGACACCTATCCTTACTATACCCGAAAGTGGTATCGGGTATGATGTTTATACAGATGCATCATTGCAAGGACTTGAATGTGTATTAATGCAAAATAACAAGGTGGTTGCTTATGGATCAAGACAACTAAAAGTTCATGAACGAAACTATTCCACCCATGATTTGGAACTCGCGACTGTTGTCTTTGCTCTAAAGTTATGACGTTGTTATCTATATGGGGAAAAATTTCAGATTTACTCGGATCATAAAAGTCTCAAGTATATATTTGAATCTCTGACAACGACGCTAGATAGAGTATCTCGAAGATTACGACTTCACACTTCAATATCATCCGGGGAAAGCTAACGTGGTAGCTGATGCGTTAAGCAAAAAATCCCAAAGTGCAGTAATCA
This sequence comes from Ilex asprella, assembly GCA_023539305.1. NCBI lineage: Eukaryota > Viridiplantae > Streptophyta > Magnoliopsida > Aquifoliales > Aquifoliaceae > Ilex > Ilex asprella. The sequence goes on from JAHQCQ010036575.1 coordinate 3,088, forward strand.
ACGTGATGAAGGATAAATGACGATTGAGGAAGGCACTAGAAGACTATGACATCTGGATGGGTGAAACAGAAGGTAAACCACGTTAAACAGAAGGTAAACTTTTTTCAAGTTTAGTAACCTCTAGATTGATCAGAAAAACCAGCTATTCGACGAAGCAACAACTATTCAATCGAAACCAGAAGACATTGACCATTAAATGTACCTATTCGAAAGAAGTCTTGCACCCCCCTCCTCCCTTATGATAGTAGTTGGGTGGACTATTGGATACGAACATAGAACTACTAGGCAAAGGAGAGAAACTTGGGATCGAGTCTCGTCTGCTATGATCTCCACCGTCAAAATCTCAAATTTGTAACCGAACGAGAGTTGTTGCAATTTCTAAATGAAATTCAATTTTCATGTTTCCCACTAAACATTAGATTCAATTTGCTGGGGCTGTAAAATGCATGCATATGAAAACCTTCTTACATAGAACAAGTAATTGTCCTCGATCAACCCTATCTTCGAATTTTGCATATAGCACCCCGGGTCTTGAACTCACAGGAATACAAGCTTTGGTATCCAAAGTGAAACAGATACTAGTTTAAATCATGAATGGGGTAATCTGTCCCCTCTCTAGCTATCTTTATATCTGCCTATGTTGTATAGTTAGGGGTGAGCCGCAACATTCGCTCGATACTTGTTGCTCGAGCAATTCAAACTCCTATTGATGGTATTGATTCAACCGCAACTGTTGCTTCATCTTCTTCTCATTCCCCTGCTCTAGCCATGCTGGCTGCTGCTATCTCAGCTCAGTCAACTGGTTCTCGACCAATAGATGGTACTGAATGCTTGAACCTCTGCATCTTGAAACTTGAAGACTAGTTCTCAATGATCGATCGATCGATAACCAACTAACTTCTGCCCGAACCCACCTATTTATGCCTCATTCCGATCCCTACGCACTCGCACTGGTTCAGAGAGCTATTGAGACGAATCCGGGCTCATGTTCGGCCCTATATAGGTTGGTGGGCGGGCTAAAAAATCCGCTGAAACGAAAATCCAACTAGTTCACAATAATCAGAATGTAGCTTCGTATGGTGCGCAAGGTGCAATCCCTAAAGATATCAAAAGACTATATATAAAGGAAAACAGATAAATTATCCCTTCAAGAGTAAACATATGGGCCAACATAGAGATCAAACTCTGGTTGGATTTCATTGCACTGGTCTTAGAAAGGCAAGCAGAGATTTTACTTTAAGGAACACAGCACCAAATAATTATGCTGTTTTTTGCATTCTGCCATATCCCTGACCCTGTTCCTAATAACAAAATGGCACAAAAGGAATAAGTTGGATTAGTTCAGGACAAAAGAAGATGGGAGCATTTCTAGTGTAAATTGCCAAACCATTTCACATGTATGTTGGAATTTTCATCCTGAAGGAAATAGCAGAGACATTATTACAACAACAACTGACTTTTAAACTGATTTTGTAATTAGAAGCAGCAGTGAGTATAATATAATGCTCATATAAGAGCCAAAATTTATTAACCAAGTAACAAAAAATTCCCACACTGAGGCCATATTAAATGGAAATATTGGTATCCAGCTCACAGACAAAGCGAAGCAAAGTTAAGGAACTATCTATGTTTAGTCACCAATGGAGTCGAGAGAAAGTGAAGCATACAAGCGTAGTATAACAACTATTTCATTACCTCATTTGGAAATATCATCAAGGGAGCTGGTTTCTGTAATCTTCATCATGGGTTTCTCAACACGTCTAAGTACGGGAGTTAAAGCAGATAATTTTGCCTTGCTGATGCCCTCAGCATGAGCTCAAAATGATATACAAGAACCCTTCCTGCAATAACAACTATGCCGGTTACTCTCAAGAGCATTGACTTTTGAAGCTCCCAGGACAACGTAAAGGAATAGATACCCCCCATGCCACCGTTAAATTATGCATATGATCTTCAAAAGAATCAAAACAAATACAAGCTTGTGCACTCGGTACAAACTTTTGCAAACCTTGTCAGTTCTAATCAATAAAGAATCTTTCTCCTAAGTTGTTGAATAATACAAGCTTCCATCTGCCCCACATAATTTTTTGTGTTCAGGGTTGCAGTCTGATCTCCATCCATTTCTAACTTTATACAAATCCAATTACTTATGTAGACTATTTTGAGTCTGCCTTCACCAGTATCCTCTGCAAGAGCAAGATCCATTTTTAAAATGATGGAAGCGACTCGAGTCCCTCAATATAATTTCATGTTCAACGATCTGAGAAATGTAGGTAATGGCAATATGGCAATCACCACAGACACGCAAGTTCTTGGTGATTCTAATGGGCACACCTGGAGCTGATATGAGAATGCCATAAGCAAGAGCCAACTTCTCACTATGTTCGAAAAGGAGGTCGCCTTTCTCCTCATCATCTACGTCATGAAGAGCAAAGCTCGTCTCAGGCACGTAGCCAATAGCTTTGATGCGATCAATTAGGTCTCCAAGGGTATCATAAATCTGTTCAGACTGCGGGTGAGATCGATCCCCCACGAAAAAGGTTGCCGTACCTTTTTTTCCTTGGACCCAACTGCAGCCAGGCCTTTTTTTAATCCCTGTGTGTTTCATCAAAGATCTGATCCTGGCCACATCTTTCCAGCGTCTAGCATTGGCGTATATGTTTGACAGAAGTGTATATGACCCATCATTCTCCGACTCCAATTCTAACAACTGACCAGCAGCATATTCCCCAAGCTCAACATTTGCATGAGTTCTACAAGCACTAAGCAATGCTACCCACACTATCGGATTTGGTTCCATAGGCATGCCTTTGATGAGTTTCATAGCTTGATCCAATCGACCAGAGCGACCCAAAAGGTCAACCATGCAAGCATAGTGTTCCACCCCAGGATCAACCCTGAACTCTGTTTTCATGCTGTTGAAGTATTTGATTCCCTGGTCAACCATCCCTGAGTGGCTACAGGCATAGAGCACAACAACAAAAGTTACACCATCTATGGGTAGACGTGTTTTCTTCATTTCATCAAAAACTTGGAGAGCCTCCTCACCACGACCATGCATGCCATATCCTGTCATTAGAGATGTCCAAGAGACAGAATTCCTCTGGTACATGTTGTCGAACACAACTCTGGCCCCATCAACATCTCCAGATTTGCCATACATGTCTATGAGGCAGTTGGCCACGAACAACATGGTGGACTCATATTGATTTCGTAAAACATAAGCATGAATCTGCCGACCCATCCTTAGAGCACCCAGACGAGCACAAGCCATCAAGACACAAGATATAGTGAATGCATTTGGCATTAGAGAGCTTTTATGTTTTAGCATCTGAGAGAAAAGTTCTAATGCATCATTGGCTTCCCCATGCTGTGCGTATCCACCAATCATGATAGTCCAAGTCACCACATTCCTATCCTTTGGTGCCATAGACCCAAACATGGAATGAGCAATTTTGGGACATTTGCATTTAGCATACATATCTATTATAGCATTGATTACCATTAGATCATCCCCAGGATCGTTCCCATCTAAGTAAAGAAGGCATTTGATGGCGTAACAATGAGTCTCCTTTCCCAGAAGCAATGCTCCAACAGAAGCACATGCAGAAAGTAGGGACACAAGAGTAACAGCATTGGGCTGTGACCCACGAATTCGCATTTGCCTAAAGACATCAAGGGCTTCATATCCACGACCCCTCTGCGCATAACCTGCAATTACAGCACTCCAGGTCACTACATCCAACAAAATTTCCTTCTCCCGCATATCCTCGAACAATCCAAGAGCATCCTCAAATCTACCAATCTGAGAGTATCCAGTAACCATTGCATTCCAAGAAACCACATCCTTCACCTTCATTTGCTCAAAAACGTTGTTCGCTTTGTCCATCGATCCACACTTGGCATACATGTCTACTATAGCATTACCAACAAACACATCCCCAAACAACCCACTCCTAACCGCGTAGCCATGAACCTGTTTACCTCGAAGCCATGCACCAACAGAAGCACAAGCCGGAAGTATATTGACAAGGCTCACAGCATCTGGCTGAAGTCTAAAGTCCCCTTGCCCAGTCATCCTGTCAAACATCTGTGATCATAGAGACAAAACATTTCAACTTTGATGCGACAAGAAATAACATTATCTTCCATTTAATCACCAAGAGAACCACATAATGCAGAGTGAGGAAGTGAAGCGCCATCACCGACAGAACAAGATAAAGCAACTGATAAATCATGCATCTCATGTTGTTTAAGTTTCTCTATTTGTTTAGCTCCTCAAATATGTGTAAAACTCAATGGAACCAATTAGGTCAACTAGGTTGTGTTGTACTCTCAACAAACTTTTTTATTTCTAATCGCTGTTTATAAATTTCATATCAATTAAACAACAAATAAACCAGATATATTTGTGCAGCTAGAACATATAAAGAAAACCCTTAGACTAATTAAAATGCATTACACTTTCTATTAAGCAGCTGTGAGCAAAGAAAATACTTAACTCACCATACACGAACAAGTCTTAAAACAGGTGAATTAGTTCAACAAACAAAGGTCAGAAATTGAGATTTTACTTATTTTCTTTTCTTTTTTCCTTGCTCTCCAACATTTCTCAGCAACCAAACAGAACTTTAAATGATTCATGTATTAACATATCAGTAAGGCTATTTAACACTAATAATCTACCTTACTATCCTGACCTTGTGATGTGCAGATGACATACCATTATTGTAACTACAACAGCTGGACTATTTTATTCAAATCAAGTCATTGACAAGTTATTATGTCCATATTGGGTCAAATTATTAGGTCTCAATAGCATTATTCTGAACATAGGCATCCAATTCCTAATACTCTCTTTAAAAAAAAGACAAGTAAACCGATCTTTGTTATTGAGTTGTGAAATGAACATCAGCAAAAATATAGAATTATTTTTGATTATTTTTTTGATCGGTCATATTTAATTAACTAATACATAAGTTTTTATATACATCGGATAAGGCTATGGTACCGAATGGTACCATGCCAGCCATTGATTTGATTTTGAATGATTTAGAACAATTGATTGTAAAATGATAAGGTAGTAAAAAAAACAAAATGTTGATGAGTTAACTTTTTGTTAGAGCAAAAATAAATGTAATACATTTCATTACCATAACACTCCCCATATTATATATGCAGAGAAAAAAAAAAATATATTATATATGCAGAGAGGAGAGAGGTTTGTATATTGTACATGGTACATACCTTTAGCGCAGTGGCAGGATCACCATTCTGAACATAAGCAGCAACAATAGAATTCCAAGAAACCACATCTCCTACCCCTCTCTGCGACATTTCATCAAACATCAGTCGTGCATCATCCAAAGCACCACACTTCCCATACATAGCTACAATGGCATTGCAAACAAACACATTACCATCGAACCCATTAATACGAACAGCAGCGTGAATAGAAGCCCCCCTCTTAAACGATGGAAGCTCGCCACACCCCTTGAGAACGTAAGGAAAAGTGTACCCATCAGGCCTCCATCCAAGTCTTTGCATTTGGACATAGAGTTTGAGGGCATCATTGAAAAGATCACGGTGGAGTACATTGTGTTTTATGAGGGTGTTCCAGTAAAATACTGTGTATGGAGAAGGAAGGAGGCCGTGTTTGAGTGTTGTGAGAGCGTCGGATGGTGCATCGCATGTGATGTACACGTGCACCAGTTGGGATACAGGTGTTGTTGTGTCTGCCTTGAGGTTGAGCCCTCTCACTACAATTTGCTGGTGGATTAGCTTGGCTTCGGCTAGAGATTTGCATCTTTTCAAGAGTGAAATTACACTGCCAGTGGGAGTGAAAGTAGAGTCTAGTGTTGATTTTGACGTAGAGGAAAAGAAGTTGGCAATGCAGGTGGTGGCCGGGGTGAGTTGCAGTCGTTGTTTGAGCTTGGGAGGCAACGACGAGGGGAGAAGCATAACATACTATTGTTTAGAGCAGTATCACAGCGGTCTACGATAGTGGCTGATGGGTGAAGTTTGTGGCCGGAGAGCTTAAAGTGAACCACCCCTCTGGACCAGAAATGAGGTAATAAAACAGGGTTATTTTGGACCAATTTCTACAAGAATAAATTCTGTATTATTGTAATTAGAGGTGTAAATGGGTGGATGGAGTTGTTTATGGGTTGTGTTAAATTAGATCTGGTTAAAATAAATTTAATTCATTATTCACTCACGTAATAAATAAGTTATAATGAGTTGGGTCTATAATGAATTGAATTAAACTAATTAATTCATAAAATAATTAAAATTCTTAATAAACACATTAATACACTAAAACACATACATTAATATTACACTAAAATACAAACATATACACACACTAATACACTAAAACACACACAAATTAATATATTAAAAATATACACACTAATACACTAAAATACGCACTAATTCACCAAAAATACACACATATACTAACATAATACTAAAACATATTTAATAAAAAAACATGCACACACACATAATGGGTCGATGTTGATTGTGCGCTATGGGTTGCCCATGGGTCGTGGGTCATGGATTGACTCGTGAGTTATGGTTCAATCCATGGGTTGTGGCCAACCTATACCTATGAGTCATGGCGCAATTCGTGGGTCATGGCGCAATTCGTGGGTCATGGGTCAACCCGCGGGTCATGGATGGTGTATTAGTGTATGTGTATTTTTGGTATATTAGTATGTGTACGTTTTGGTGTATTAGTGCATATTTTTTGGTGTAATAGTATGTGCATATTTTTTGGTATATTAGTATATGTATTTAATTTTATTATTTGTGTTATTTAATAAAAAGATAAATACTAAACCAATGAGTACTCATTTATAATCCATATTAACACGTTTAATTAAACTGAATCATATTACTCAATCCATTTAGAACTCATACTAATTAATATAGGTACCGAACCCATTTATTTATGAACGGGTTGAGCAAATTAATAGATAATGAGTTAAAATTGCCACATTTACTTGTAATCATTGTAAATTATAGACATAAGTCACTTCATTCGGGGACACCGACGAGGGACAAATATTTTATCCAACCATGAAGAGTTAACTTGATCGTAGACTTCAATCATTAGATTTGAATTTAATCCAATTACTTCAATTCCACGATTATACCAAAAAAATGGTGTTAATATTCCGAGTTGGTTTTAAATAATTTGAACTGAAATTAAGATTTCAATAATTTTAAACCCAATTTCAAAAAGGTGAGTCCCAAATTTAAAATTGTGGCACAAACAAGATGGTAAATCTATACAACCAATAAATTTAGCCTTGAAATTTGATCAAAATATCATTATTATTTATATTTATATCTATATCAAAATATTGTTACTACTAATAAAAGTAAGTTATTTGTGAAAAAATTTTATTTTATCATTTTATACTTGGTTTGTACTTTTATGTCAATTTTATCATTGATTAAATAGCTACAGTAACTTATTATAGGTTTAGAGGAGTTGGCTCCAATACCGAAAAGGTAAAAATGGGTACGATACCGAAAAACTAAAAGGACTCTATGCTCGCCACATGTACACTCCGAAACGCATAAAAACCTATAATTGGTTTCACCGGTATAAATTTTAAAAATAACTGAACCCACTATACACTTTAAAAATAAGTGATAATAGAAATTAAAATGATAATTATTTATTATATTTAAACATGAAATAAAAATATAAGAAAAAATTTACAATAGTTGGGGTTATTGAGTAAAATTAAATTTATATTTTAGATTAAGTTAAAAATATTAAGAGGTTAGATTAGTTTATGTAAGTTCACCACTATTTTAAGTAATAATAGAAATTAAGTTCACCACTAAATAAATTGTAACAAAGTTATCAGTATACTTTTTGAATTAAATTAAAATAGGTAAAAAAATTGAGATAATATAAAACTAATTACATAGTTGATGGTGTAATATAAAAAATATGAGGAAAAAATTAAAAAAGAGTGATCATTTAGGGATATAAGTGTAATTTAATGTTAACCAAAAGGCAACTTGATCGGTGGTTGAGATCCAAATTAGTTTGCAAACTTGAAACTGATCGCTCATATAGCGATCAAACTTGATATAAGTGATCAAACTTGAACCCGATCCTATATAACCCGATAGCGATCAACTTAGATTGCTAATCTAACACCAGATCGATCTTCGTATTCCCCCCAAAAATTCAACTCCTTAAAACCCTAATCGATCTAACCTAATTGCATACCCTAAATCAGTGATCTAACCCCAAATCGGTGAAACTCAACCTAATTTCATACCCAAAACCCTAAATCACAACCTCCAACCTCAAATCGGCAACCAAATCAAATCGAACCCAATCGCCATTGGAGCCACTGTCACTGCCACAGCCCAAACCAACCACGTCCAGAGCAACCACCGCCACTGTCGCCGCCTTCCTCTTCTCTGAGGTATCCATTTTCTTTTTCTCTTTCAATGTCATCATATTTCCATATACATAGTTGTCTCTCTCTCTCAATTTTCATAATATTTTTGTACACATAGTTGCATAAGGGATGTGTTTTGGGATTGAATGAATGATGGTTTTTGTGAATGATGGCTCAAAAGTAATGCAATCCTATCTTCCTCTCATTTCCATCAATTATTATTGCTCAAAAGTAATAGATAATCTTTTGATTTTTTTCTTGTAACAACAGAGTATAATGACCCAAGGCAGAAAGAAGTATAAGTCGAAAGTTGTGGATAACAGTAAGAAAAAAATGAAGAGAAAAAAAAGTTGTAATGATCCTCCCTCCATTGGTCCCTCCTCGAAGAAGAAATGTAATCATCCTCCCTCCACCAATTCAATTGATCCCACCTCCACCAATCCAGTTGATCCCACTATTGACCCCCTCATTCAATACATCAAGTTCATCCAACCCTATACTCAATCCAACAAGTTCATCCAACCCCATATACAATGAAGACATATATTTCTTCAACAAAAATTGCGAACACCGGTATGATAATTGCTTTTATAATAAGCTTTTTTATTGAAGATGGGTGTTTTACTGGATCAATTAAAAGATGTAATGTTATTTTTGCTCTTCATCAATGGAATTCTGCAGTTGATATCAAGAAGACGAATAATGCAAATAATACAATGGTGAAGATTTTTTATTCTAACATATATGATATTGATAAAAGTGATCACAAGTTTAAGTCACTTTGGGACGAATGTAAGTTTTGAGGTAACCCCAGATTTTGTTTCAAAAATATTGGGAGTTCGCCGACCCTTCCTTCCTAACAATACACTTACCTATCTATTCAAGAATGCTAAGGACATACCTCAGTTGAAAAATATTTATGCAGAAATTGAGGGTATACCTAATAATTTTAGTGAGAGTGCTGACAATTCAGTATTTTTTCAGCAAGACCTTACTCTTAAATATATGATGTTAAACCTTATAGTGGAATACAATATTAGTCTAAGAGGACATACTGCTAATTTTGAACTTGATCGGGCTCATCTCCTCTATGCCATTGGAAAGGGTATATGTATAGATCTACTTTGTTTAATAGTTGATGAAATTATTTTGGTACAAGGTACGAAGAATAGGTGGCAATGTCTCTCATTCCCAATTTTGATTTCAAAAATTATGGAGGATTGTGGAGTTATGATTCACTCAAGTGACGCTTATTCCACTCCAGTATAATGCATATAATACAATGGTGAAGATTTTTTATTCTAACATACATGATATTGATAAAAGTGATCACAAGTTTAAGTCACTTTGTGAAGAATGTAAGTTTTGAGGTAACCCCAAATTTAGTTTCAAAAATATTGGGAGTTCGCCGATCCTTCCTTCCCAACAATACACTTACCTATCCATTCAAAAATTATGGAAGATTGTGGAGTTGTGATTCACTCAAGCGACGCTTACTCCACTCCCATGAATCCAATTTATGGTTGAACAATAAAAAGGAGTTTGGGGGCAAGGGAAGAATAAGAAAACTCAGTAGCCACAAGTTGAAATCCAGAATGAAGTTGCAGCTGAGTATAATATTGCAGCCCAGGATGTTCCAAATTCTTTCACTGGTGGTCTTCCTCCATTGGATGATCTTACATTGTCTATATTTGGATATTTGCTGGTACAAATGGGCAGAAAAATGGAGGAATTTGAAAATACTCAAAATGAAATAAAGGAGTCTCTGAAGGTGATTGATAGTAGATGTGATAGAATTGAGTCTTTTTTTTTTTTTTTTTATGAAAAGCAAAGAAATAGCTAGGAAGTGACAATTGATACAATAGTTGAACTAATAGTAGTGAAACATGATGAAACAAATTAATGCAATATGATATGTTTTTGGTATTGGTTGTGATGAGAATGGTTGTAGTAATTTAGTAGTAAGATTATAAATTATTACCGTAATTTTACCTCTAAAAATC
>JAHQCQ010036576.1:0-13507 GCA_023539305.1 Ilex asprella
TTCTCTAACTTATAGCAATGAAACAGGTGTCATCCTTTTATCTGCTTTGATTAGTTCCTACTTTGATTTCTTTATGGGGAATGTTACAGGATTATAAATTTCTTCTTCATTCGGCCAAGTGGAGATGGTGTATAAAATGGTCTATTGGTACATGTTTTTTAGTTGATTGAATGCTCTTTAACGATATTTTCATGTTCTGAATTTTTATGTTGATTATTTTTTCTTCTAAATCGTTGTCTATTGCTCTGGGTTGCATGATCGCGTTTGATTGCTTTGTGTATGTTTTTTTGGTGGAATAATTTTTACGCTACCATGAAGAGCTTTGTAAAGCTAGCAAATGATAATTCTAGATTGCATAAATTTTCATTTCCTTTTCACAATTTGTTTTGTTTTCTCGTTTTTCTATTTTGGTTTTTTGGGATCATTTGATAGATGAAGTAATCTACTTCGTTTTAAATTTGGATTCTTTCATGTTTTTGTGGAGGATATAATCGATGGTATATTTTAGGTCATTTTAAAAAAAGAATTGGTATGAATGTTTTTGGGTCATTCTTTTTTAATCTGGACAATTCTTACTATTTTTTTGTTTGATACATAGTACCTTCAAGTGCGGGCAATAATTAGTATATAGATACATGAGATAAACAATAACATTTAAATACAAAAAATAGTAACATCAAAAAAAAAAATATAACATTGAATATTAACATTTGGGTAAAATAAAACAAAAAAAAAAATACTAACATTCAAAATTAATATTTTGGAAAATAGTAACATGTAATATTAACAATAACATGATCAACAAAAAAAATAGTAACATGAAATATTGAATAAAATTGGGGATTAAACCAATTACATACTGAACATTTTTAAGACACATAAGAAGCTCAAATGCGTAGAAGAGAAAACAGTAATATGCTCACCAAAAAAAAAATAGTAACATAGAACATTAAACTAAATTAGAGGTCAAACCAATAACACACTAAGTATTTTCTTAAGCTACATGGGCAGTTGATGATGCATTCAAACTAAAAAACAGCAACATTAAAAAAAAGGTAAAAAATAAAATACTCCCTGAACTAAGCCTTAATCTTATTTTACCCCTTATATTTTTACGGGTTTCACTTAATCTCCTACAACTTGTGAACAAACTGTAAATATTAATAGAGGTAACAATTTATACAAAAAGAGTTTGTAATCCAATTTTCTTTGTGATGCCATCATTGTAGAGCCCTAATCTATAAAAAATAAAGGACAAAAAACAAAAACGACCTAGTCAGACTTATTTTTCCATAACGATTTCGTTGACTTAGCAAACAACATTTTTCTTCCTCAATTGAGGCTCGAGTTGTGTTATGGGGTCGTAGTACAGTATATTTGAGTGTTTGGAAGCCATGGTCAAGGTGTGTGTATGTGTGGTGAAGAAACCCACCAGGGTTTGAAAACTTGAAAATTAAAACTTTGGAAGTCTAACTAATTTGGGATTAAGGAGTTCAAAAATGACTTTAGATTTGAGAAAGCAAATTGTTTGATGAAATTTGCAGGTCGAGACAGAGAGAGGGGAGAAGATGAAGGGTAAAATTAGTAATTTAATTTTTTAATTTAGAAAAAAATTTATTTATTTTATAACACACGCTTAGCTAGCACGTGTAATTACCACGCCGTTACAATAAATGAATTATGTTAGATTTACAGTTTGTTCACAAGTTGAGGGATATTAAATGAAACTCATAAAAATAGAAGGGGTGAAGTGAAATCGACACTTAATACAGAAAACTTATTGTTTGTTAATAAAAAAAAATCACATAACAATTGGTGAATTATAAAAAGAGAAAACAAAGCAACTAGAGGAGTTGCGGCAACAAGGTCAAGCTCAATTTTGCACCATCACCACCACCAGCCAAAAAAAAAAGGTGTACAATACAGGAGGCGACTACTTTTGAGGTGCCAAATGGAATTTAAGTAGCTTGTCGGCCCAAACTGAGAGGGTTCAAATGTAATTTCCCTTTTAAAATCAGCCTGTCTCTCTTCAACACTCTACTCCAGGCAGATAGCTCAACTCCGATTCATCTTCTTCTTGTGCCTCTCCATCACGCTGTAGACTGATACGACACCGTCTCACTCTGCAAATTGCGCCAACCAAATCTAGGTTTCAAAACCATCGAGTCTCGATTTCAATAGTACAGATCCGTACATCTAATGCAATACATGTGCACTAGTATGACAAAATTTATGTAGGTAGCGATCGTTGGAGAAAAAAGACAGGTGGAGAGTCGGTGAGAGAGAAAGAGGAGTGATTTATGGAAAAAAAATCTTACTAAATTTGAATTTTAAATTTTATGAAAAAAAAACATTATCGGCAAATTTTCATTGCATGTGAATCAAGTGGTAACTGGTTTCTCGATTTAAAAACTGCTTTCAAATTGAAATTTATTTTCAACATAAAAATAGGGACATTTTGGTACAAAAAATAATTTTTGGATTTAACTAACTAAAAGGATAATAATAGGACTTAACACTAAATATATTTTAGTGATGAACTTAACTCATTATAAGTTTTTAAAAGATGACTGACCTTCTATTATCACTAATTTTAGAAAAAACAGGGGCGACACACAATATGAGACTTATTAGGAAAAAAATACACCTTTTAAAAATATTTGTAAAAAAATCTACCCACTATAGCTGAAGTCTAAAATAAACCTTTTTTGAAGTTGAAAAGTTTTCTTTCTTGACTAAGGAAACTAGTGTAAAGATAGTCAAGAGACAACAAATGCTTTGTCTTCTCCACTATTGACATCGGAGTTTGTACAATTTGAGGATACAATTTTAAAATTTAAACGGTGTTTACATTATCTACCACAAATTCTATTATCTAATCACTACCACATTACAAAAAAGGATGTCAAAGAAATCCATTATTCTTGAGGCTTTAACTGTGAAGAACACGCATCGTCGGCGTCATTGAACTCATTGTGAAGAAAACTAGGGTTTTATCTCTATATGAAGAAATTGAAGGATTTCACCGCGAAGACCACACACATCCACCTATAATTTTTAACATATATTTTTCATCATGTCCATAACTAATCAACTGCTAATAATGACAAAAAAATATGTAGAAGCAATGTGATATTATCACTATTGCTAGTGTTAATGTCTCACTAATAATGTCACATGCAATAGTGATAATGTCACAATAGTTATAATGTCACACTACGAAGTTATAATGTCACATTACATAGTTACAATGCCACATTGAAATAGTAATAATCTTACACTGCATAGTGATAACGTCTAATTATATCATAGAATGATACGTGTGATGTCTACAGAAAAATAGGAAACTGAATCTCGAGTGATATTTGTGGGATAACAGCAAGAAGATGTAGTTCAAAATTCAAACTTGTTGTTCCAAAAAAAATAATAAATTGAATCCCATAATTCAATGCCTAAAAAATCGTCTATGATTAATGAAAAAAAGCAATCATGTAAATGAAATATTAAAAAAATAGCCAATGTGTATCTACTCGCAACACATTCCTGAAAAAGAAAGGATTTATACACAAAAGAGAATTTGCATGGTACTTTTCCACAAATAAGTAGTATATAATATATCTATCCACAATTTTCCCATAATTTTTTTTAGGTCCAAAATTACTCTTTATTTGGTTAAACCCAATTTTTAGATGCCTCCCAAAAATTTACCCCTTCACTAGTGTAGGCCTATTTTTTTTGGAAAATTTGGAGGCTGGTCCCTCTAGATGGACTTGTTTGGACTTAAGTTCGCCAAGGAAACTTATTTGTTATGAAGTCCGTTTTTTATCAATTTTACCAGACTATCATTTTCCTTTAGAAGTGAAGTAAAACTAAAAATTAAAAACTTCTAAATCTTAGGAGTTTGACTAACATTAAAAATTCTTCTCTTCCATATCTATCTATATCCATGTATAAATTAGGAATAAAAAGTAGTAACATTCAAATACAAAAAAAAAAGTTATCATTTAGACACAAAAAATAATACCATTTAAACAAAAAAAAAAGTAACATTTAAACATAAAAATATAGTAACAATTAATATTAATATTTTTTAAAAATAAGAATAGTAACATGTTCAACAAAAATAGTAACATGTTTAACAAAAATAATAACATGCTTAACAATAATTATCTCTCTCAAATTCAAACACAAAAATAGTATCATTCAAAAAAAAAATAGTAACATTGAATATTAATATTTAGGAAAATAATAGTAGTAATATGCTCAACTAAAATAGTAACATGTTCAAAATAATAGTAACATGAACAATAACATACTCAACAAAAACAGTAAATTTTTTTTTTTATCAGGATAAAAACAGTAACATGAACAGTAATTAGATAGTTTTGATGGATAAATGGAACAATAAGATTTGTATGCATACTACGTAGATATCTGACATGAAGAAAAGACACTTTGATCTATGAAGCACTAAAAAAAAAAATAGAGAGATACTTACAGGTTCTAAAGGTCGTGACATTTCTTGTGCTCTGACATTTGACGTGCTTGACATGCACCATATATACACTAGCTCTGCAAATGGAACTTTCATTGGATCAATTGTGCCCCTTAGTGGCCTTGGATCATGAAAGCCACTATCATTCCATCCATATGTTGTCCCTCCTCTAGCAATACCTTCAACTGGAGGTACCATCATGCCTTGATTATTCGCTGCATAAAATAGCAAAAAGCAAAGAGAGATACGTCTTAGCAACTATAAGTGGCAATTTGACTTAATTTCCCAGACACTGTTCCTTAAACTTTTTATACTTTCTCTCTACTTTCATTTTTGTTTATGTTATTGTTCATATTATATATATATATATAAATGTTTCAGTTGCTGCTTGATTCATATTTTGAATTTGAATTGTTAATGGAATCTTTTGATCTGAAATTGAATTAATAGACCAATGATTTTGTCGTAATTCAAGCATCACATTATGATATATTCAATTTCCATACAAAACTGAACAATCTGTTACTATATATATTTCAAACATCTAATATATGACTTTTCATAATTGACCAAATTTAACACTGTTATTTGAGATGAAAAAAAAAAGTGGACTTAAGTCATTATACATAATTTTAAACATGGACTTAGCCCCTTATAAGTTTCCTTGTCGGACTTATCTCCAAACAAATATATCTAGGGGGACTCACCTCTAATTTTCACATTTTTTTTTTTAGTATTTTAGATATGATCCAAGTTTTTAGGGCCCAAATTTTAAAAGGGCAAATCAGTATCTAATTTTGTTAGGTACAAAATTACTTTGTACTTGGTTAAACCCAAATTTTAGTGAGCTCAAAAAATTTACCCTTTCGTATAGTAGGCCTATTTTTTTATTTTAAATATAATTCAAAATTTTAAAAATTCAAATCAATATTTAATTTTGTAAGGGCTAAAATTATTTTTATACTTGGTTAAATTCAAATTTTAGAGGGCCCTCATTAAATTGTTTTTTCTAAACTTAAATTGATAATATCTTATTTACGATCAATTAAAATTGAATAAATTAACCATATTATATATTGGAAAATATTTATCGTTAAAACTTAAATATAAGAACTTGATCAATATTTTGTATCTAAAAAAATTAAAAATAATTTTTAAATAAATAAAAAATTAAATTATGATAATTAAAAATAATAGAGAGAATCATACTCAGACCCTCTAAAATTTGTCACTTAATAACTCAGATCCCCTGACATTTTAATTATTACACACTGACCCTCTAAAATTTATACGCGCGTAACACTCAGACATTTGTCGTCAATGTCCGTTAGTGTATCCGCTAGTAAATTATATCTAGACCCCCTGAAATTTGTAGTTATATAATACTTAGATCCCTCAAGTTTAAAATGTTGTACTTAGACAAAAAATACTCCAATCAAATATTTGAATATCAAATATTTTAAATTTTACAATCAATATTTATATTCTATTTTGACATTTATTGAAATAAAATTAAAAATAAAAATCTAATTATTTTCTTAAACAATCATTATTACTATATAAATATACTATCTATTGGAATTTAATTTGGTCGTTTAAATGATCAAATTAAACTACTAGATGACCTTAATTAAAGTTAGAATATATTGTTTCCATTACACTTTGACTCCTTATTTAATTTTTTAGTTTTATTCCAATAGATAATATAATTGTACACTAAATACGATTTTTTACGAAAAAAATAAATTTTTATTTTTGATTTTATTTCAATAAATGACATAATAAAACATGAATTTTGATTGTAAAATTCATATTCTATTATGAATGACTTAGACCCCTTGTTTGATTTTTTTATTTTTATTCAAATAGATAGTATAATTGTATACTAATTGTGATTGTTTTTAAAAAAAATTGAATTTTTATTTTTGATTTTTTTTCAATAAATGATACAATAGATCATGAATTTTGATTGTAAAATTTAAAATATTTGATATTTTATCTTTAATTGGAGTATTTTTGGTCTAAGTATAATATTTTAAACTTGAAGGATCTAAGTATTATACACCTACAAATTTCAGGGGGTCTGAGTATAATTTACTAACGAATATATTAACAAACATTTGACAGCATGGGTCTAAGTGTTATGCTCGTACAAACCTTAGGGGGTTTGTGTATAATACTTTAAATATTAGGTGTCTGAGCAATTAAGTGACAAATTTTAAAGAATCTGAGTGTAATTTTATCAAAACAATATGCATTAACAGGGCCCATATGAAGTTTTCGCATAGTCCCCGATTAACCTTGGGTCGTCTCTAAGTGGAAGAAACTAGGGCAATTTAGAAGCCGGTACAAGTTTTGAGACTTATTTAGGCTAAAATACAACTCAAAAACTTATTTAGGGTAAAGTGCATATTTTTTTAAAATAACAGAATTGCCATTCGGTACACAATGTAGACGTAGATACCTTTTGTATTCCAACGTATATTATGGAGACAATCAGTTAAATGGAGGAAAAAAAGGGATTTAATCATCTAAAACCCTTGATCTTCGGCATAATGATTATATGGGAATGGGATATCCATAGCAAAACATAAATGTTTATTTGTGTTCAAACACTAAATATTCCACAAAAATTAAAAAAGAGGAGTGCAATAGTTCCAAAACCCAACTGTTCATTGTTGCCGACAGTGTGGAGAACCTGTTCATCGTCTCCGGCAAAATCTTACCAGAAATTTCAAGTGACATTCTAGTTCAGTTTTGTTTTCATTCATTGATTATTTAGTTTTTTTTTCATAATCTTGTGTAAGTTGAATCTGAAAAAAGAAAAAACCCAAATTATAAAACCCTAATTTCCTGAAATTGTAGTATGAATTTGCAGTTATGTTAAAGCATATGTATTTGGAAAAAATAGTTTTGAACATGTTTTTTTTTATTAAAAATAATTACGTAACTGTTTTACGTAACTATTTGGGATTTCAATTATATATAGTTAATATTCAAAATGTAGTGGGTGTAACTGTATTTGGATTTAAAACATTAGCGAGTCTACCACTGCCATCACGCTCATGGATTAGGCAATGATGCTACCTGGATAAGTTTTAAAACTATCATATGTATGCTTCCTTGAGTCAGCAAGACTGTTTTCCCTTAGGTTGGAAAAATATTTGACAAATTAAAGTTGTAATTTCATTATGTTGCTTGAGTGTGAAAGAAAGAACAAATATTTCTAATGTTTTGATCAATGTTTTTTCTTGTTGACTTTTATGCATTTCGAATTCAGTCCTAAGTTTACTCCAGTATTCCTAGAGGATTTAATATTTCCTGGTAGTTTGATGACCTGAATTGAAAATCATTTCCTGTGAATAGGACATGTATCCATTTAAATTCAGGATGTAGATTACAATCTTTTCAACAAAATAGCCTTGGATGGGTTGGAGGTGAAAATAACTGTGTAGATATTTTTGTGGTACCAATTCTAATATTATAGAGCAATGTTAATGGTGGGGACCCAATTACTGAATTCATTGCGGTTGATAAATTAGCCTTGATATCTTCAAATTTTGTTTCTGGGTGTAACTGTGTTGTGTAACTATTTTTCTGATTTTAAGGTTACAATTTTAATGTCTGTTATTGGTAACTGTATTGATTATCTGTTGAATATATGTATCTTATGTTTCTGGTAATTGTCTTAAATATCTGTTACTGGATCATGCATAATTTTAACGCTCTTTATGTCTTTGTGGATTACTTGTTGTTCACATTCTTAATGGATGTAAGTTAGAAACATAGGCCAACCCAATTGCAATGTTGTAACTGTAGGGCCATTTGAAAGGGTTACCTAATTCAGAGTTTGGGTATAATACCTTATCAAGACTCCCATTGGACATGAACTCATACACAAGCAACAATACACCCTTCTAAACACACCAACATTGCTAAATCAAAAAAAAAAAAAAAAACACACCAACATTGGCGGTGAAATAAGTAGTTGTGCCTCAAACAAACAATAATGGACAATTCATCTGAAAATCAGATTTACCTGATGGGAATGTTTTTGATCTTATCAATGCAATAACAGTTCCTGATTCTATGAAAAAATGGCTTAGTAAATAGTGCCAAATGCTACATAAACAGTAACAAATGCATTTTATGGATGTCTTGAGCTATTTGAAGCTGAAAGCTCTTGGGGTTGTAACAAGATATGCTTGTCACTAATAATTGTGTCCCTGAAAATAGTTAGTATGTGCAGTTGAGTTATATTACTCATTAAAAATTTGATTGAATCCAATTCTAACGAATTAAACAGTTACTAATGTATGAAGTAATGATTAGGTTAATATAGATACACTATATATTAGTGTAGTTTGAAAAACCAAAAACATAATTATTAAACCATATTTATATGGATGAAACTAAAATAACTCAAAGTCTTTTTGTACTGAATAATCAGTTCCTATATTGAGATAAATTGATCACAAATTATAAACATCTCATATTCAAAAATTGAATGGTTGTAATTGTATTGTTTAATTTTTTTTGTTATTTTAGGTAGTTCTTTGTAAAAACATCGCATTATTATAAACATCTCATTATTATATATGTTATTTGTAACTACAATGAGTATCTATTTAGTTGCTATGTTGTGTATCTGTTATTAAAAGTTTGTAATTGTGTTGAATATTTGTTATGTCCAATTGTATAACTATTTTTGGTAATTGTTTATAGTATGAGTTAATTGGGATTTTCATGATGATTTCATGCAGCAAGTTGAAGTGCAACAGAAAATCCCACCAATGAAGACATCCCTCCATTCCTGATTAACTTTGTGAAGTGCAACGGGACATTACTCCATTCCTGATTAAGACATTAATAAAACAGTGAATGACATTGTATCAATTCAAAAGGAAAAGAAAAACAGTTACACCAAACAACATAAAAAATATTAATACAAATAACTGAATTAATTAATCACATACTGGGAGAAAAACATAAAACACAAAAAATTACAATATACAGGATCTACCAAAAATAGACATTGGCTGAAAACTTGCATTCAAGAACAATTATACTAAAATGCAACTCTGATTTTTTTCAACACAGTTACACAACAATGACTATTTATACGAAAAATAGTTACATCCATTAAAAAACAGTTACACCCATTAAAAATCAAAGCAATCTTTTTATTCAACACAGTTACTGTCTATATAAAAAATAGTTACACTTATTAAAAAATAGTTACACCCATTAAAAATCAAAGCAGTTTTTTTTTCAACATAATTACACAACCGTTACTGTCTATACGAAAAATAGTTACACCCATTAAAAACCAGAGCAGTTTTTTTCCCCTTTCATCCCAACAACGAACAACATAAAACAAAAAATAATAAACCCAAAAACATTTTTTTTAATCCCATTCATTCCAACAACGACCAAACATACACAAAATCGAACATATGAATTTCCAAAAAAAAATGATCGAATTGTGGAAGAAATATAATTATTTTTTCTATACTAAAAATAATTACATCCATAAAAAACAGTTACACCCATTTAAGATCAAACCAATTTTTTTCCCTCTATTTCAAGAAGAAACGAACATAAAACAAAAATCGAACATAGAAAATTCCCAAAAAAATGACCAAAAAAGGAAGAAATATATTATGATCAACTCACCTTCAATCCGATGACGATGATTGATATTTGCAATTTTTTAAAGAAAACCACCACCGGAGAAATAAATCGTCGTTGAAGAAGACTTATGTTGAAGAAGATTTATCAGTTGAACATATACTTTTGATTCAAAAAAATAAAGATAGAAAATATGTAAAGATTACATATTTGTTTCCTAAAATAACTGTCAATAGATGCATAAATCTCTCAGAAAACTCCTCATTCAAAATTCAAAAATTTAAAAAGATAATAAATATGTAATCTTTACATATTCATTTCCTAAAATAACTCTCAATCATGACTGCATAAAATAAGGAAGGGTGTTTAAGTAAAAAAAGATTTTAATTCATTTGAATTTTGTACTTAAGCATAAAAAGTTTTATAAAAATTGTACTTAATAGAATAAGCCACTTATCCATACACTTTTGCCTAAATAAGTCTAACAAATTGTACCCACACCTAAAAAACCCAAGAAACTAAGAAAGGAATAGTCAAGATGAAAAAGATTGGGGGAGAAAGACCAAAGATACAGACAAAGAGGAAGGAAAAGGTAGCCGTGCAACTTGCAAGAAAATGAGGCAAAATGCTAACAAGTAACAACTGAAGTAATTGAGGGGTTTAGGACTAAGTTTCTCAATGTTACAAGAAACTTCCATGTCCTCATAACAACCAAAATAATCAGTTTTTTTCATCAGAAAAACATTTGAACTGCAACATTGAACTTTATAGCATCTAAACTTTTAGCCTCACTTATTACAATTCCACCAATCCCTTTGCTTGATGCTTCATAAACAACACATTTTTTTTCTTGGCCAGTCGATTGTATTAGAGAATAGGATTCATATAGATCTATTAATATCCACAGTTGGGATAAAATGATGATACATAGAGTGATATATTTTAGTTTTATCTTATTTATTTCTCACCCTATAAATAGGGTTGAATCTTATGTAAACATTTACCTTCAATAATACATCAATGTAGCCCATAGGACGTTAGGTCCGTGGATGTAAGCAATTTGTCGAATCACGTAATCATTTGTGTTTCGTTTTCCTTTAATTTTATTTATTTCCAATCTCTTTTAATCATAAACTTCTTCAGATTGACGATGCTGACCCACATTCAAATTTTCCTTCTTGAAAGATTTTCTTAAGTCTGTCAAAGGCTTCATGCATGTGTTGATTTAACTCAATCAATCCCTTGAACATTGTTTGAAAATCTTCATGCATCAATTTCAAAATTTCCAATGAGATGGTCATCAATAGGATCATCAGCTCTCATATAAATTGTTACATGCACACTTTTAAGAATTTAGACAATAAAAGAAGATTAGGGCAAGAAAACCCGCTTCGAGGAGAGTTGAAAACCTCCATTGGTTCAATTCAAGAAGAACCTATCTCCAATACTTCCACAAGAAAGTTTATCATAATATTCAATTTATCCATTTCATTGATAGTAAAACCTTTAAATACAAGATGATTAACATAACTTATGACTCTACTATCTTAGTAACTACTTAAAAAACTATCCACAAAATATTCTATCAATAACTTACTTACTAAAATAACTTCTAATACTATATAAAAAAATATTAAAAATGTGCACATTGCAATGATTAGAGATAACATGATGTGAAATCAACAAAATATTAAGAGAGTAAAACACAACATTATATATAAAAAATAAAGCATTTAGAAACTTAATATATCAATGTGTTTTATTTTTGTCTCTTTTCTATCGCACTTTGTGATTCATTTCGTATGCCTTTTATAGGCAAATATACACAATGTCTTAAAACTTAAAAGCCTCGTAAGACTGTCGGTGGAGATTGGACAATGAATTTAATGATGTAATGGATGTGGGGGTGTGTCGTCATCCACCCCTACATCTATAATATAAAATATGACAGGTTTTAATAAATTCATCTGACGGTGTTAAATAGATTAATTCAATGACCACTAATTTCTCTCTCAAAACCATTCACATTATACCATACTTTTATACACAGATTATCCTTAGTTTATAATATAAAATACGGTCAATAAATTCATCTAACGGTCTCAAATAGACTCATTCAGGCATGAAGCGCTGCATTTGGTACGCGGTAATACTTTTCAGAAGGAATGGAATGAGTTTGAGAATGAAATGAATTTGAGAATAAAATGGAATGCGCATTACCATTCCAATGTTTGACAACTGTTTAGAATTAAGTGCTGAAATGGAATGTTCATTCCATTCTTATGTTTGGATAAAATAATTTTTTTATTAGAATGAAATCAACTTTTACCAAAATATCCATAGTGACTAAAAATAATTAATAACAATTTTTTTTTATAATTGCGATTGCCTTTAAAAGTTGTGTAAAAAAATTTATAATTAGAAAAAATGAGAATCCATTGAAAAAAATTAAACACCTATAATAGAAAATAAATTCCTTCAAAAATAGGATAAATCATTCAAATTTATAATTATAAATTTCAAATGAACAACTATAGTTCTTTGTGAATTTAATAGAGCACATATGCAAACCCAAAAAGAAAACTATTAAGACAACTAGGAATCTTATCCGAACATGTAGGTCGAATCAAAAAATAAATGGATGAAAAATAAGTCCAAAAAATAATCAACAGTGTACAAAAAACAAAAATAAGTTTAATAAAATAGAAATTCTTAAATTCCATTCATTTCATCTCAATAACATTGGAGGTAGAATTCCAAGAAACAAAATCATTCTCAAATATAGCTACAAAAAATTACACTCTTTGTCTACTTGCTCTCCACTCATCAAACATTTTATTTGCCAAATTCAATCAAAATGTTGACCACTTGTTGGATGTTTCAACGGTAGTAATACGATGATCATGTGCATCATTTTCCACCACGAGACCTGCTGCATCTATGTCCGTCTCGATTAGGTCTATTGGCATCTGATCCCTGGTATAGTTGTGAAAAGATTATATGAACTACTAAATTCAAGTGCAGTAAATGATCAAACAAGCATGAAAATAGGTGTTAATGTCAAAGTGAAGACAATAAACCTAGTAATTGTCATGGAAGATAGCAAGTGAATTTTTTTTTTAAAAAAGAAGAAATTTATTGATAAATCTAAGAATTACAAGAATCAAAGAAATACAACAAACAAAGAACCCATCTCATGGCTTTAATCCTTCAAAATTGTAGAGGCTTCCCATTTCCTGTGAATTAATGGCCTGTTCTGTAACGCCCCAAAATACACCCTGGACGGGATTACATTCTAATACCCCTTTTAGCATGAGAGCACTAAGATAAATCATCAATAGAGAAGACTTCAAGCAATAATTCATAATATTTACATGAATA
>JAHQCQ010036577.1:0-13501 GCA_023539305.1 Ilex asprella
AAAGTGGATCAACGATCCTTTTTGAGTTGCACGGATGCATGGCATAAGGAAACCTTGTGTTGGGTATAGCAAGAAGGGGCATGGCGACTTCCTTGGGTGAAAAACCCTAAACATATGGTTCAGGCACTTACCGGGGGTGAAAAACCCAGAAAAGTGCTGGGTTTACGGAACCGGAGGTTGAGATACCAAAATCCGTTGCCCAAAGAATACACAATGAGATTTTATGATAAAAACACCCATTCAATGGGTAGCTTCCAATAATGATCCGATTTATAAAAACATGTTTTCTAATTCAAACGATCATTGGAAGAAGTTCTCCGTCAATTGACGGGTCATTACACATTGACATTGCATTGTGTTGTGGGAGTTGGTGAGAACTCGGGTTGAAGTTGCATGAGTGAGTCTCACCTCATTTCATGGCATGACATTATGATTTTTCAACATGGAATTGCATGTTCTTGTTGAATTGGATATTGATAGTTATCGTTTGCATGTAAACACTACATATGCATATAGGTGGGGAGTAGCCTCTGTAGGAAATACTCTACTGGGCGTGGCTCACCCTATAAGGGAAAACATTTCAGGTGCAGGATTCACTCCAGTGGATGGCTCTCATTCGGGGCCGCAAGGGTGAAGAAAGCCGATTCATGGCTTTATAACTCCTTTTGTAAAACTTTTTGAGCAAACTATGTTTTTGGACATGTATATGTAAAAGATTTGTAATTTAATTGTTATGGACTATTTTTGATACAACATTGAATGTTTTGATATAAATATGGATATTTGGACCCGGTGTGGCCAATGTTTACTTATAAATGGACCCGGTGTGGTCAATGTTTTATATTAGGCCTCGGATGGGTCATGTGAAAATTATTGTACAGGTTGGGTTTTGAGGTAGAGTTCCCCGTATAAAGGAGACTTTGCCCAAATTTTTATTAAATTATGGACCCCAGTAATTGGATACAACGGCGTGATGTCGAGTTATACGCTGTTCACATGTATTCCGCTGGTTGATGGGTGATCAACGGACACCCGAATTTTTGGGGTGTCACAGACATAATGGATCAGACTAATCTCATCATCTAATCTATATCAGTAACCAATGGTGATAAGCCAATATATAGCTATAGTTTACGCACACTATGTTGTTTTAAAACCAAACATCCAATAGTAATAATACTACTCTGACTGTTTTTTAAACCAATAAATTAATCCATATTAGTTTCACCAGAGAAGTCCAACTTCCTCAAAGTTCCAAAAAAGATACAGAATGTTAGTGATACAGATAAAGACTAATAAAGTCTACCATAGTTCTCAGCTTGTACTCAGAAGCATTGAACAGATATGTACCAAAGCATTGAAGATCTATTATTCAATTTCAACCATACGAAGAAATAAAAATGACATACAGAGAAGCACAACTCAGTTTGATGAACATATAAATGCAAAATTCATCATGGAAATAAATAAAAAAAACCCAAAAACTACAAATCAAGAATGTAAATTTCCTCCAGAGAAGCACAACTCAGTTTGATGAACATACAAATGCAAAATTCGTCATGGAAATAAAAAAAACCCCAAAAACTACAAACCAAGAATGTAAATTTCCTCCAAAAAATAAGAAAAATCAAAGAAAATATTGTTACCTTTGGGGGATGACAATCGACTTCCCGTGACTGGTAGCATCATCAATAAACAAAATAAAAAATTCATCATGGAAATTAAAAAAAATCCAAAAACTACAAACCAAGAATGTAATCAATTGGCTTTAATTCTATGAAATGGGAACTAATTATAAGCAAAACAAAAAGGTAAACCTATGCTATATCCAAGTGAAGCTAACAACAATACAGAAGCATCAGTGTGCAAGGTAAAAACACGAAGCAGACTTAAAAGGCTATAAGGATGATAGACATATCTAATAATTAACCCAATCACAATACCAGCTCTTACTGAAGTTGATAGAAGATGAACCCAAATGAACTTGAATTCTCGTTTACAATGACTGGATTCTACTTCTGCATGTTTATTAGAGGAAAGAAAGATGTATCCAAATGAATCTAGGAATAACCCGTGAAGAAGCTATGTAACACAAAAAAAAAAATTTGAGGACTTAAAAATTACCCAGAGTTGTACCAAAAGCAAAAAAAACCACCTCACATCTCATGTTCAGTTATGTGCATAAATTTGATACTAAATAGCGGCAATCTAAGATTTCAAAAATCATTTGTCTTTAGTCACAAATATGATGTAGAATCGGTTCAAAAAGAAATTTGAAAGCAAGCAAGTCACTCATATTTATCAAAACATATGGGGACAAAGTCATAATATTTTCAGGCAATTTAGAAAAATACAGCTAACAGTGGTTACATGGTCAAGAGAGATGCTAAAGTCTCCAAAATTATCACATCAACATGGAAGAAATAAAAATTATAGTTTCGAACATAACTGGAAACTGAAAAGCACAAAAAAAAAAGCAAAGAACTAATTTCCAAATTCTGTATTGGCATATTAAATTACGGCTTCAGGAGAGAGATTCCGGGTGAGTATGTGTTTAAAACAAATTTAAGGTCATAAACTGTGGACTACAAATCGAAAAGAAATTTAAAAGAAATTTTTCAATGTTTCTTATCAAATGTTTCAAAGAAAGAACAAAAAGTCGAAAACGAAAACACTCAGACATCATTTTCCCATAGTCATGGTTAGTCACTTCACCATGAGTGAGAATTTTCTCCATTGATATAAGGAGGAGATGAAGCTTTTTGAGATGACCCCATTTTGGTTGGTTTAGATTACCTAAAACACTTCTTACTAGGACATTTTAAATGAAGAGACTTATAACAAAAAACTATAGTTTCAGTTTTTGTACCATATTCATCAAGGGGTCCATCATAATCATATGTTGTGGCAATGAATGGGCCCCCGGATGTGTGGCCAAAATTGGTACCACCATGGTACTGTTACCATCGAAGCACATATAAGTACGTAATCAATATAGTAGTTCCATTATTATGCTCGATAAAAAAACATAACAGATTTGTCTACGAACCATATAATAGTTTTGTAATGTGCCTCCATATTGATAAAAACGACCAACAACAAAGGCAAGATCTTCTGCAGTTCTATGTGGATCTTTACCACCCTAATCCTTATACCTAAAATAGTCATAACGTATAACGTTGTCATATATCAAAAGTGACAGAGAATTAAAACCCAAGAAATTAAATGGAGACAAAAGTTAAAATAACCAACCAGCCAGTCCAATTCTCTGTCCATATTTTAGGTACATTATGTCTACTTGGAGTGAATTGATTACAATACCAACCATTACACGTGTTAATCTATTTCAAAAGAGCGAAAAACAACGCTAAATTTATGAATTAATCAGCCAAAATGAAGAAAAAAAAAGCTAAAAGTTGTATTAATGATCCATCACTAATGCTAATACCATTGACTATGGAGCATCCCCCTCTTGGCACATAATCCCGGGCACACCAATGCTGACACTTTCAGCAAAATCAGCACACCAATTCATATACTTTTTTCCATCATCTCCATAGGAGTGAATAACATTTCCATATTCATTCTCAATCTATTTTTATTTTTCACAAAAAACAAAATCTTTCCATAGAGATTGGTGGTGCTGGGAGGCGGTCGAGTTGTTCTGGAAACTTCACCGTTGAGAGAGAAGAAAACTCTTTTATAAAGCATTTCAACAAACAACTTATATTTTTTTTTAATAAAAAATGTTGTTGCATCTTGATCAAGAATAAATATTGATGTCTTCAACATTGAAAGTTCCAAGCGCATGTACTTTCATTCAGCTTTGCTCAAATTTTGGTTCATAGCAATGAAGCTGACGCCTTTAAAAGCACAGTTAGAAACATAACTTGAGGTTTATATATAGGATTAGTGAGGTCAAAATTGGATGAATTAGCTGGTGAAAATGGGATTGAGCGACAATTCAAAGCCACAAACACAATCGAACAATATGAACTTTGAACAAAAATATGTTGAGCAAAAACATACAACTGAAAATGGGACTGCCAACCAATCTAATATCTTAGATTATCCCAATTTTGTTCGCCACATCCAAAGCATCATAGTCAGGTGTCAACCTAACATATGCTTTCTTAGTTGGAATAAAAAGGGGAAAAGGGGAAAACAAACAACTGCAAATGATCTAATCAAACTATGGAAAGAAACTCATAGAGACATTTTATCAAACACATGTTATGCTATAAATTATATCAAACTAAAACAATTGAATACAAAGATCCACCCCCTTCACTCGATAGCTTTTTGATCAAAATCCAACTATGGAAAAAAATCGAAAGCAAACAAAATTGAAAAACCAATGCATAAATAAACAGAAATGAGGCCTCTATCTGCTATGTGATGTGTGGGCTGTTGGGTTTTGTGGGTTTGAGTGTGTCTGTGTCATGAGAGAGAGTGTGTTGTGTTGTGAGTGCAGCTAGGGAGAAGAGAAAGAGATGGAGAGAGATCCTTGAGAGAGAGAGCCACCGGGGTTACTAAGTGTTGGTGAGAGAGAGAGATACCTTGAACATCGGCGGTGTCAGACCTTGACTGCGGCGCTGGATTGTGTGGTGCTGGGAGGGTGAGTGAGAGAGAGAGAAAGAGAGAAGAAGAGTGATGAATGCCTTGACTCGGGAGAGAGTGGGTAAGATAGAAATTAAGGGAACAGATTTGGCACAAAAAACGTGATTGAGAGTTTGATTAGGAATGGATTTGAAAATTGAAATCATCAGGCTGGATAAAATTTATGAAAGTGAGAGTTTGGAAGGCAGGATAGAGGCGGGAGAGATTGGGAGAGAGAGAGAGAGGTGTGAGAGATTTGGAGAGAGAAAGGCGTGAGTCTAAGAAATTATGTCGGGCGGGAAAATAAAATTTATTACTCATTCTAATCCGTTAGATCAAATTTTTTTAGATGATCTGAACCGTTTTTTATGTTGGGATTACGTTGTCTGTTAGATTTGTTTATATTTTGTCTCAAAACGATCTGGACCTCTCTTTGTCTTTTGGATTCAAACTTCGCTCTACTTTATTATATAGATAGTAGCAATAACCCGTGCCTGAAGGCACGGTACAACGTAAACCAACCAGTTAATTCCCCAAAAAAATTTATTTAATTTGCTTGAATTTAAGCAATTGAAATTAATATAGTCCCCAAATATTATTTGGAGACTATTTCAGCAAAATTTACTCTAAAAAAAAGAACTCAGAAAAATCTCAACCTATCTACAAAAATCAAAGTCTCTTGAATGCACAATACAATCAAATCAAAGCTAAAAAATCAACTTGGTTTCCTTTAAAAATAGAAGGCCATAAGATACTAACATATATATAGAACTGAAAAACAAACGAAACAATCCCCTAACATCAACAATTCATACCCAACCACCAAAATAATTAGCAATTTCACATCAAGCTAAATATATCCTCATAATCGTGAAATTAGTTCACCACACTAAACTCAAGAGTAAACAAAAAACCACGCAAATTCGATTAAGTTGATATAGTAATTGTCCTTGCATAAAGACACGAAGTAACAAAAACTTGAATTAGAACTTGAAGAATATTATTGTCCCTAAAGGCACTTTGCAACCTAAAATAAATGGTTAATTTGAAATAATTTTTTCAACATTTGCTTTAATTAAATCAAGCCCCCACTAATTTTTCAAAAAATTTGGCAAAACTTCGTATAAAAATAGGTGCTCAAGAAGATTTCAACATGTCTACAAAACTCACAATCATACAAAACAATCATAATAATGTCCCGTATCACTACAATTCAATTCTATTTCCACCACAATCATCATACATCACAACTTAATTCCATAGTCAACCATCAATTCACATCAAAACCAAATATATCCTCATAACCATGTATAATTAGTTCATTATACTAAACATGGAACAAACAAAATGCACACAAATCCACATAGTTGTGCCTAAACATAAGCAAGATTAAAGAATGACCAAAACATTTAATTATATATAGTACATTTGTAAAATGAGTCATTCTTTAATCTAGAGGCTTGACTTTTTCGTTTCATTGTGTCTTCATTGTGAAAACAGTTTCTCCATCACAGCCTTGAATGTAATTGTATCAATCCAAATCTGCAGCTTCCAACTGGGAGAATGTACAACAATCTAACATTTACAAAAACAGTTAAATTTAGTACACGACAGGAATTTTAAAATTATAAACTTGAAAATATAAAATAAACTATAAAAAATAAATTTAGTTACCTTATTCAAACAACCCCATCGAAAAAGATGTGTTGCATTTAGTCTTTTTAACTCATGTACTGCTTTATCCCAATTCTATAGATGAAATAACATAAATAA
Source organism: Ilex asprella (assembly GCA_023539305.1). NCBI lineage: Eukaryota > Viridiplantae > Streptophyta > Magnoliopsida > Aquifoliales > Aquifoliaceae > Ilex > Ilex asprella. Next base: position 6,373 of record JAHQCQ010036577.1, read on the forward strand.
AACATTTGATTAATAAAATAACATTGTTAAAATGTTAGCAATGTAATACCACTTGGCACGAAGTACTTACCTTTTCCTTGTCAAAAGAGGTTGATATTTCTTTTCCTTTACACTTTGCATTTGCAGTTACGACTGCTCTTTCCTTTGCCTTTTAGATAGTAAACATAAATAAGTGAAATCATTATATAAAAAAAAAGTCTAATCTATCAACAAACTGATGTGTCATGACACTACCTCAGTGATGAGGATGCAATTGAGTTCGCATTCATCGCGGATCACAACACCAACATTATTTTTCTTGAGCAATTGAACCTATACATGAATATGCATTTAACGGGTAAATGAACACAAACTATATGAGAAAAAATTATTAAGAATATGATTGATATGAAATTCATCTTATGGTTTCTTCTAAGTCTTCATCAATCTGTAAAAAGATGAATGAAAATAAAGTTAAATAAATATGTGAATATTTTGCGGTGCCAAAAAAAATAAAATAAAAAATAGAAGAGGTTTAAACTCACACGACAAAAAATGGTGAGATCTTTCATTTTTCAATGTTGAGAGTTTGGAGTGGTGGTTAGTACACTATGATGGCTGCAAATATAAGAAACAGAGTAAATCAAAAAATTAGAAATATTCATTAAATACACATATTCATACTACTTGACATACAATCTCTATCAATTAACACACAATAAACCTTCTTGGATCAAAGTGCACTCCCGATTCCCATGGCAGTGTGCTGCTTTGTGTGTGTGTTGTTCGATGTGGTTTTTGTGAGGCTATATACACAACACATAATTCATGGGAATTGCATTTCATAATTCATGGGGAATCCAACATTATTGTAAAACAAATGTGCAACCTTCTTGGAACAAAGTGCACTGTTATACATAATTGAAAAACAAAATCAAACAAAAACAAAAAGAGGACAGTGGATTGTTACATTAAACCAGGGCACAAGGCCGTGGAAGTAACGTCGAAAAATGATATGCAATGACTCCTGCTCATTACTGTTAAAAATGTTCACAGACTTTCCAAATCAGATCAGAATTTTCTTATCTTGAATGCAACCTTGGCATTTTGCTTCAGGGAAACATTATATAAATCCAAGCGCAGATGTTGCTTTTCATCAAATATTTCAACGGCCAAGAGAGAGTGAGTCGGACAGAAAAAGATAGAAAATTAAGAACTTGAGCATATGAGCATGTGTCATTACACTGTTCATTCTCCTTGTCACAGATGTTTTACTGGCTAAAGCTTAGGCCTGCAAACCAAGTGGCCATATTACAGGAAGAAACCACCTTCTGGACAATGCAACCAGGAGAATGACTCTAATTGTTGTGTTCAAGGCAAGCGCTACACCACGCACAAATGTTCACCTCCTGTGACTGGCAATACTAAGGCAGTTCTCACCTTTAATAGTTTCCAAAAGGGTAAAGAATGGGGCGGGCCATTAGAATGCGACAATCAGTACCACTCTGGTGACACCCCAGTAGTGGCACTATCAACTGGATGGTACAATGGGGGAAGCCGATGCCACAACAACATTAAAATAAGTGGTAATGGGAGAACTGTGATTGCTATGGTTGTTGATGAGCGTGACTCTACTATGGGATGTGATGAAGACCATGATTATCAGCCTCCATGCCCTAATAATATAGTTGGTGCTTCGAAAGCTGTGTGGAAAGCCTTAGGTGTGCCTGAGGATAACTGGGGCAGTTTGGATATGACATGGACCGATGCTTAGTTTGAACTACTTTTGTATTATGATTTTCTTGTTTAGGTTATGGTGGCTTGAAACACATTTATTTGTAGTATTTCCATTTACATCAACTAAAGATAGGCAAAGGTAGGGTTGGTAACATTCTTAATGAATCAGACAGTGAACTGACTGAGTTGATAAAAATTTTAAAAATAATAATGAGTCAAAAATGTTAAATTTGGAGGGAAATGGGAGGATATGTGACCGTTGGATGTTGAAGTTTAAATTGATTTGAGGTCGTTGGATTTTGAAGCCTAGATTGATTTGAGGTCGTTGGATGTTGAAGTCTAGATTGATTTGAGACCGTTGGATGTTGAAGCCCCTGTTTTATATTATAGAGATATTGTGTTCGTATCATATTTCCAACACCCCAAGGGGAACCTACCTTACTCACGTGCTCAACAGGTCGCCACCTCCTTTGACATCAACTTCTCCAAAAAAACATTGGATACAATTGTTGTTGTCGTACAAATAATTAATAAATCTTGCTTAATTAGTAGAGTTTAGTAATTTTATATATTAATTATAATTAGCTAGTGGTTTAATGTGTCAATGATGTTTACAATTGAATTTAAATATTATTCTTACCTACTTAATCTTAGGATTAATTATATTTGGTACCCCTACACCATGGTCTTACTTTTTATAATATTTGGTTATCAAAAATTTGACATTAGGAAAATAACGACGTATTTTATATTGTAGTCCCTTAATTATATTAACTGGCTTCATATTTTCTTAAATTAGACTATAGCCAACCATTTTTAGAACTCTTTTTTTGTACCATACCAAAAAATATTATCATTGATGGTTAAATTATATTAGGGTGGTTACAACTATTCATCATTGATAACAATATTTTTTTATCGATCATAAAATATTGTGATTGATCATAAATATACTCAATTAATTGTAATTTGATATCTAAATATTATATTTTTTCGTAATTAATCACACAATATTTTAGATTCAATAATGACTTTTTAAATAGTAATTTAGACCCTTTTAAATTATAACTTAAATCTCACTATATTATAACTTGTTCATTAAGTAATACAATTTTCGATTCGCTTCGAAATAGAAGTGTGGTAGATTTTTTCTCCCTTTAATTGTGTTCATATATAGTAATATTAAAAATAAACAATAGTAATATTCAAATACAAAAAATAGTACCACTTAAACACAAAAAAATAGTAACATTGAATATTAATATTTGTAAAAAATAATAATAGTAACATGGTTAACAAAAAAAAGTAACATTGAATATTGATATTTTGGAAAAATAGTAACATTCAATATTAATAGTAACATACTTATAAAAAAAATATAGTAACATGCACAACAAAAAAATAGTAACATGGAAAAAATGTAGTAACGTGTCTAATAACATTCAATATTAAATTAATCATAGTCTTCAACGAAAAAACAAAAGGAGAGAGAGAGAGAGAGAGATGGTCGTGATGTCAAATTTAAATTTAAATTTTATATTTTATGAAAAAAAATCTTCCATTAATTGTGAAGATGACTATTTAGGAAATTGATTTAATGTTGAATATTATTTTTTAAGTCATTAGAAAGGGCATTTTGGAGTTTTAAAAAAATAGTGAACTATTAAAAACTGATTTACTTCCAAATAAGTTTCCTTGACGGATTAAATTCATTATAAGTTTTTTAAAGAGCACTCAGTCTCATTTTTACAAAAACAAATGTTTGCATAGGCCTTGGGCCTAATAAATGGGCCTTGAGTAGTGAGTCAATATACTTGATTAAGAAACCCCAATGGGCTCAACGAAACTTAAATCCTCCTCATATCGACCCAAAATGAAGGCTCTCAAAACCCTAGAAGCAATGATCTAATCCAACGGTTAGTGTAAACCATCCAAAATGATCCTAACCGTTGAAACATCCTAAGAAACCCTTTATAATGCCCTCGAGCCCTACTTTCGACTTCTACATCAGGTGGGTAGCAGTGCTTGCCGCTCGGATAGAAGCTCATTTCCTCTCTCCTCTCTCTCTGTCTCCATTAGATCTCGAGGTAATATCTTTCGATTTTTTTTTTTCATTTTTCCTAGTAAAATCGATTGCTTCTAGGTGATTAGTAGTACTGTTTCGATTACGAGAAAGCTGTGTGCGCGCTTTTGGAGGGTCTTTTTGTGCATTTTCTCGGCAAGCGAATTTAGTTTGGTGAGATTTACTTACAAATTACTCAGATCTGATCTATACCACAAATAACTCTTATTCTGAAGGTGATATTATGTTGCAAACTGAGATATTTTGTACATGCTTAATGTTTTCATTTGGCACAAAATAAGATGCTTTGGAGTTTGTTGGCTACTGTTCGCTCTTTTTTTCATTCATTTTTTTCCTAACTTTTTTGGAGTTCTTAGACATGGGTTTAATTGTTTTGGATTTGAAATTAAGTGCCCTTGCTCTGGTATGCATGTTGATGTCGCTCCTTTCCTTGGGATGATTGAATATAGCCTCCCTAAAAACAACGCAAGTAATCAAGGCTGGAGTCTCGAAGGGGCTCTTTTGCCAAAATCCTGATATTGGGTTTTGGGAAGAAACACCAATGAGCTCGAGAATTGGCATGAGAATGTGCCATAGGCCTTTGGTTTGGGGAGGATCTTTTCTCTCATTTGGTGAAAGCCTGGAACTGGTGGTGAGATCACATGTTTTGCTGGTCAAGGTGAATTTTTTATTTTTGTTCAAATGATTGAACCCAATTTGCAATTAACATGAGTTTTGTATCGTTACTTTCTGTTTTTTCAATTAGTGTATATTCAAGAGTTATTTTAAAATACTATTTCTTGAAATTCTTCATGCTGTTAGTATTTTTAAATATGAGGTCCCAGCATAATAGTTTTCATTGAAATGGTTACCTAGGAATATATAGTTTGTGAGAAAGTTGTCAATAATGCAGAAAACAAGTGTTGGGTTTGTTATTTTGAAGAAAGATTTTTTGTTCTTCTATGTGACTGAACTAAAATTATCTCTTTATTTAGGATATATATTAAATTGAACATTTATAATGAATCCTATCATTCTATTATGATTCTTGCTAGTGTATTCTAGCATACCAGGATTGTCACCCTGTTCTGCATAGATTCATATACTGGACATATATTACATTTTCATGGACTTGATTTTTTTTCGAAGCCCTCAAAAAGTTTAGTTATGCCATTTATCTGTCTACTATATAATTTACACAGACTTAGATATATATGCTAATCTATACAGAGGTTTTTATATGTCATTCTGGTGGGAAAAACAAAAGAAATGAGGTTCTTGAGGTTTGCAGGAATATTGAAGGCAGCATGTCTCATCGCAAATTTGAGCACCCAAGACATGGCTCTTTAGGATTTCTCCCGAGAAAAAGAGCTGCCCGTCACCGTGGAAAAGGTTTATAATGTGTTTTTTTTGTCTTAATATGCTTTAGTTGGTATTGTTCTTCAACTTTTATTGTTTCCTTATTGGTATTGTCGAAGGATTTTATGGTCATGATTGATGAGCTTTTGTCACCTATAAAAAAAAATTGATGATCATGTCTCTTTTGTTGAGATGTTCTGTTCTTTTGGCGAGAATCATTAGATACATGCCATACGGTGTTCTTTTGCTTAAATTTATCTCTAGTATTGTCACAGATTTTTTCTCCCTGGCCTGCAGTTATTTATGGCTTGTTTTTAGAATAATCTTGCAAAAGAGAAATTTTTGCTTAGATTTCTGAGGATTCTTTTGGGTAAAGGCTACTATTGATAGCTGAGGATCTTCATTAATGTCTATACTCTTGGAGATCTTTGTCAGTTCCTGGTCTCTTGATTTGTCACATGTACTTGGCTCTTATTTATGACCCAGACTTTTTATTTAGTCGTTGAATCCCATTCAATGACAGCCATTAATGGGTGTAGTTGTGTTGAGAAGTGTCAGGCTCTGTGCTCATCTGCAAGAACTTTGACAAAACTGTGGCTTAAGTTTGTCAACCAATGGAAATGGGGGAAAGCTAAGGATCAAGTTTATAACATTTCTCTATGCTTGAGGCGTACATCATTGTGTCTTCTAACTTATTGCATTATTAAGGATTATTGATACATAAAGTGAATTATTTTTTTGGATTTGATTAGTAAAGTTTTACCATTCAGCTAGCGTTGTAATTCCTTTACCAACGCGTTCTTAGTTTCTTTTCTCTTCAGTCCATTCCTCACTCGTCAATGTATGTATTTTTATGTGGTTGTCCTTGGTTCCTGATGTGTATCTCTCCTCTGGTATTCTTGCAGTGAAGTCGTTCCCCAAAGATGATCCGGCAAAACCTTGCAGGTTAACTGCTTTCCTAGGATATAAAGCTGGGATGACGCATATTGTTAGAGAAGTTGAAAAGCCTGGGTCAAGTGAGTTTCTTCTCATCTACAGATCTTAACCAGTGATGTTTATGCATAAGCCACCAAAAAGTACCAGAGGAAAAAAAGTGAGATATTATATTAATTTTGAACACAAGGAATATAGTATTCACCAGCATTTTTCTCGCTTATGTAAAAGCATATAGTTCATGTTACAATATAATTTCCCTGGGTTTCACCTCCAAAGTTGCAGACTTATGTCCTTACGTTGTATTGTTCGAGGGCTTCAGATTTCTCTAATTTCCGTTCTTTTTTTTTTGCCATTTATTTTGCTCCCATGACAACTATTTGCACCAGACTGTAGAAATAACTAAAAGCAATCATCTTGCCTTCATTTTTAACTTGCACCTGCTTTATCTGTATGTATCACTTGTTACTTACAAAGCCCATTTATCCAGAGCTCCATAAGAAGGAGACATGTGAGGCAGTAACGATTGTAGAAACGCCACCAATGATTGTTGTTGGGGTTGTTGGATATGTCAAAACACCCCGTGGTCTTCGCTCTCTGAGTACTGTATGGGCCCAGCATCTTAATGAGGAGTTGAAGAGGAGATTCTACAAGAACTGGTGCAAGTCCAAGAAAAAAGCTTTTGCCAAGTACTCAAAGAAGTACGAATCTGATGAAGGGAAAAAGGATGTTCAGGCACAGTTGGACAAAATGAAGAAGTATTGTACCGTCATTCGTGTTTTGGCTCATACTCAGGTATTTTCTTATATAGATTTGCTTTAATAGTCTTTCCCCCCAGGTTTCTCTTATTTATTAAGAAGTTTTAGAGTTGTTGAGAAAGCCAGTTTAAGAATCAAGGGAGGTGCTTGGCTGCATAATAATAGGAGCTACTTATGTTGGGTTCATACTCTTATTTGTCTCTTGTGATGGTGTCCGACTGAAGCGAACAATCTTGTAGAGTACCATGCTGTATCTGACTTTAGTTTACCATTTGACTTATCTTTGATGCATATGGATTTT
>JAHQCQ010036578.1:0-13497 GCA_023539305.1 Ilex asprella
AGAGTGACACTCCCTTCACACATAAGCCATACACATTTGAGGGTGGTGTTGAGAGGTAGGGAATGACATTATTTTCCTTCAATCAGGTACGTTTTTCTAAACAGACCCTAGCCTGAGTTTCCTTACACTTTATGAGAAAGAAAGGTTTGACTAATTAGCCTGTAAAGCATCTATGTTCTGTGTGTGTGTTTACATTCTGTCCATACTCTGTTCCTGTGTGTAATTTGTGTGTTTGGCTGAGACTGAGTGTTGGATCTCAGTGCCATTAAGAGGCAAAAATTAACCCTGAAACAATTAGGATCAGAGCCAGGCTTAATAATCATGGCCGGTGGAAACGTTACTGAATTGCGCGAATATATTACCCGTCTTGAGGATTTTCTGGGCGCCCCAGAAATTGATGGCGCAGTCAGCGTGTCTGTGCAGATGGAACAGCACGCCCTTCAAATTGCTAGTTTACAGATGGCTTTTGATGGTTATGTGACCAACACCGATGAGAAGATTACTATGATGATGGGGGACATCATGTCCCTCACTGATGCTGTCAAAACGAATCTAAAAGATCTTGAAGACAAAGTGTCCCTAGTGAAGAGGGCCATGAATTCTCCACCTTCTATCGGAGAGACATCTTCAAAGATCAAAGTCCCTGAATCGAAGGCATTCAGAGGTACCCGGAGTGCCAAAGATCTGGAGAATTTCCTCTAGGACATGGAACAGTTTTTTAAGGCTGTTCATGTGCCTGATGGGGAAAAGGTGACTATAACCAGTATGCATCTATCTAGTGATGCCAAATTATGGTGGCAGACCCGGAGTGAAGATGATGCTTCTTCTGGGCGTCCAAGGATAGAGACGTGGGAATCCCTGAAAAAGGAATTGAAGGATCAATTCCTTCCTAGCAATACGACATGGATTGCTAGGGATTCACTCAAGAAATTGAAACACACTGGAACTGTTCGGGAGTACGTGAAGGAGTTCAGTTCGTTGATGTTGGACATCAAGAACATGTCAGAGGAAGACAAACTTTTTAACTTCATGTCCGGACTGCAAGGCTGGGCACAGGCCGAGTTGAAGGCAGGGGGTACGTGATTTACCCACTGCCATCATTGCTGCTGATGGCCTTTTTGATTTCAAAATGGGTGGTAATCAAGTCACTTCTGAGATGAAAAAGAAAGATGGTGGTGGGAGGAAAGATAAGGCTGGCACTTCTAAGGACGCAAAGAGGGCGGATTGGAAGAAAAATAAGAATGTTGCTGACTCGAAAAAGCCAGACAACAACCAGAAGAATAAATCTTTTGATTTTGGTTGCTTCCTCTACGGTGGTCCCCATCGTGTGAAAGATTGTCCCAAACGTGAGAAACTAAGTGCCCTAGTCGCTACAAGTAGAGAAGACAGTGATGATGACTGTCCCACTCGAGTTAACCCTCTCCAGTTGCTGAACGCAATCACTGTGGGCAAAGTTCAGCAATCCCAAAAAGGCCTTATGTTTGTTCAGGTCTGGGTGAATGGCAAGGAAGTTTAGGCCATGGGGGACACTGGTGCCACCCATAACTTCGTTGCCCATAGAGAGGTGGGAAAATTTGGTCTGAAACTGTCCGAGAATTCAAGCAAACTCAAGACAGTGAATTCTAAAGCAAAGTCGGTGCAAGGCAGGACAGAAATAAGCCTAAAGTAGGGTCTATGGGAAGGCCACGTGAGTTTGATGGCAGTACCCCTAGATGACTTCGATGTCATCCTAGGGAATGAATTATTTGTTACAACAAAGGTGGCATTGATGCCACACTTGAACGGAGTGCTGATCACTGATGAAAAAGCACCCTGCTTTGTGCCTGCAGTGATGGCAGACCAAAACAAGAAGGAAGGAAAGCGAAAATGGGAATGCTGTCACTATGCAGATAAACGCTGGGTTGAAGAAGGGCGAGATAACATACCTCGCAGCCTTGGTGAAAATCAGACCAGATGTGCTGGTTGAAGTTCCTGATGCTGTAGCGGAAGTGCTGGGGGAATTTGCTGAGGTTGTGCCCCCTTAACTCCCCAAAGGCCTTCCACCCAAACATGCCATTGACCACAAGATTGAACTGGAGCCTGGTGCTAGGCCTCCAGCCCGTGCCCCTTACCGAATGTCTCCAATGGAACTGGCAGAATTGGGGAAGCAATTGAATGAGTTGCTAGATTCTGGCAGCATGAAGCCATCCAAGGCGCCATATGGAGCCCCTGTTCTATTCCAGAAGAAGCAAGATTGGTCGTTACGTATGTGCATCGATTATAGAGCCTTGAACAAAGTAACAATCAAGAACAAGTATCCTGTTCCGAATGTTGCTGATCTATTTGACAGACTGTCCAAGGCCACCTTCTACACAAAGCTGGATCTTAGGACCGGATATTGGCAAGTCAGGATTGTAGAAGGGGATGAACCAAAGACTGCCTGTGTGACGCGTTATGGTTCCTTTGAATTCCTTGTAATGCCGTTTGGGCTCACTAATTCCCCGAAAACTTTCTGTAATCTAATGAATGATATTTTTTATGATTACATCGATTTCTTTGTGGTTGTTTATTTAGATGATATCGTTGTCTATAGTGAAACTTTGGAGGATAACTTAGATCACTTAAGGGCTATGTTCTCAAGGCTTTGAGAATATCAGTTGTATGTCAAAAAGGAAAAATGTGGATTGTGTCGACAAGAAGTGATGTTCTTAGGACATTATATTAGCAAAGGTCAAATCTTAATGGATGAAAGGAAGGTGAAGGCAATTGTTGATTGGCCTGCACCAACCAAGGTGTCTGAACTACGGTCATTCCTTTGCCTAGCCAACTACTATCGCAAATTCATTGAAGGATATTCTAAGAAGTGTAATGTCCTAACTGATTTGCTGAAGAAGGACCAAAAGTGAGACTGGAATGGTGCCTGTTAGACAGCTTTTGAGAAGCTGAAGCATGCAATATCTACTGCACTTGTACTCAGACTAATTGACTTCGATCTGCCATTCGAAGTGCATACAGATGCGTCTAACCGTGCTCTTTGAGGAGTCCTTGTTCAGGAGGGACACCCTGTGGCCTTTGAAAGTCAAAAATTGAAAGATGCAGAACAACGCTACTCAGCACATGAGAAAGAAATGACTGTTGTGGTACATTACCTTGAAAGTTGGAGACACTACTTGCTGGGAACCAAGTTCACTGTTGTGATATATAATGTGGCAAACACTTACTTCAAGTCCCAGAAGAAGTTGACCTCGAAGCAGGCCCGATGGCAGGAATTCCTTGCTGAGTTCGATTTTTTATGGGTACACGGACCCGGGAAGTAGAATCAAGTTGCTGATGCCTTGAGTAGAAAGGAGGTCTAAGACTATGTTGCTGCACTGTCCAGTGTGCAGACTAACTTTGTTGAGAGAGTCAGAGAACGTGCCCAGACCGATGTTGCTTATGGAAAATTGAAACAACAAATTGAGGAGGGTTTGGTGCGTAGGTACTGGATCGATGATGGTATGCTCTATGCTAAAGGTGGCAGACTCTATGTTCCTATTGAAGGGGAACTTAGACTGGGATTTCTGCGTGAGACATACGATTCCCAGTGGGCTGGACATCCAAGAGTAGAGAGGATGCTTGCATTACTGGCTCACTCATACCACTGGCCCAAGATGGAAGATGATGTCGAATCCTATGCCAGAACTTGTCTTGTGTGCCAACTTGACAAGGTTGAGAAGAAGAAGGCAGCAGGTTTGCTTCAGCCTCTGCCTATTCCTGATAGACCATGGCAGTCAGCCTCGATGGATTTCATACACAATCTACTAAAGGCTGATGACATGCGTCCGATCATGGTGGTGGTCGATCGTTTCTCCAAGTATGTGGTGTTCATTCTTGCACCCCATGCTTGTCCTGCAGATGTTGCTGCAGAATTGTTTTACAAGTACGTGGTGAAGTACTTTGGGTTGCCTGAAGACATAGTCAGTGATCGTGACACTAGATTCACTGGCAGATTTTGGACTGTGTTGTTCAACCTTATGGGTTCTTAGTTGAAGTTCTCCACAGTAAGCCCTCCTCAGACTGACGAACAGACTGAGAGGATCAATGCCTTGCTGGAAGATTACTTACGACACTATGTCACTGCAAGCCAAAAGAATTGGGTGGAACTGATGGACACTGCCCAGTTTTGTTATAACTTGCACAGGTCTTCTACTACAGGAATGAGTCCCAGTGAGTTAGCCATGGGACATCAACCACTTACTCCCCATGAAGTGGTAAAGCAGAGAATAGGAGGAAAATGTCCTGCTGCATACCGGTTTGCTCGTTCTAAGCAAGTGTTACTTGACAAAGCAAAGGACAGCTTGGCCAAAGCTGCTAGACGCATGAAGAAGTACGTCGATCAAGGCCACAGACCACTGGAATTTCAAGTGGGTGATCTTGTTTTGCTGAAGTTGACTCCTGCCCTATGGAAGAGGATCAAAAGCAAGGTAGTGCACCATGGGCTCGTTCCCAAGTATGATGGTCCCTTCGAAGTAATGAAGAAAGTCGGGAACGTAGCCTATCGTTTAAAGCTGCCTGATCGATTGAAAATTCATCCAACTTTTCGTGTAAGTTTTCTGAAGCCATATCACAAAGACTTACTAAATGCTAGAAGGAAACAAGCCAAGAGGGCTCCTCCTATTATTAGGAAACAGTTCGACAGAGAAGTCGAGAAAATTCTATCTCACCGGACAATGGGTCAGAGTAAGAAGAATCGCAGGACTAATTTTCTGGTACAGTGGAAGGGTGGTTCCGAGGCAGATGCAAGTTGGGAAAGAGACGTAACTCTTTGGTAGTTTGAGAAACAGGTCAAGGCGTATTGGGACAACCTCTCGACGAGGACGTCAAGCTCTTCTGATGGGGGTGGTTTATTACCCCCTTAGCTATTGGCAGCATTGACATGTGGCTGTCTCGCTCAAGGACGCCCATGCCTTAGCCAACAATGGGTGATGATCAGGTGGAGTATTCCCTTATGCCAGATTGGCAGAAGTCCCATGCATGACTGAGAGAGGTAGTCCATCCATATGCACATTGGGCTTGATCAGATACAACTAGTGGGCTGATTGAAGACCTTTGCATTGCTGAGTGTGGCAGCACATGCATAGGCACGTGGGCACAAGGAAGCATGCATGCAAGACGAGTCAGACAACTTGGATTGTGAAGTAATGCTAACTTGGAAGGGCTGAGCCATGGGCTGGGCATGGCTAAGCACAGGTTGCATATATTCAAAGGCAGAGGGCTCAGGAGAAAGATACATGCACAACATGTGAGGACGTTTGTGCATCTGCCCTGCATATGGTGGCAGTTCTGTGCAGTTGTTCAGACAAGTGTGCAGTGTATGTGGGATCTCTGCCAGGTGCAGACAGCATGCAGGAAAGTTACAGACAGGTTCTGTCTGCCTCAGACACAATCTCCCTTCCAGCCAATCAGAGGGGCAGATTTGAATTATGCACATGTCTAGGCAGTTGGGCTTGTAACTGCCACCCAGTTTATAAATAGGCATGCCAGGGTCGTACTGTTCCATGAGTGATTGGGCATGTTTTTGTAAATAGACACTAGCCTGAGTTTCCTTACACTTTTTGAGAAAGAAAGGTTTGGCTGATTAGCCTGTAAAGCATTTGTGTTCTGTTTGTGTGTTTACATTTTGTCCATACTCTGTTCATGTGTGTAATTTGTGTGTTTGGCTGAGACTGAGTGTTGGATCTCAGTGCCATTACGAGGCAAAAATTCAGTGCAAAAATTAACCCCGTAACACTACCGGTAGTCAACAAGTAGTATTTTTCCAATAGACCCGAACTACCAGTAGGCGATAAACACCTACCGGTAGTTCTTCCAAAAATTTGAAATTTTATAATTATTTTGCCAAGTTTTGGGCTTTGAATTTTCTTCCTTTTAATGACCAAATTGGACCTTAATGGGGCATGAATCATGGTGTTTTGTACTTAGATAGGATTAAATGAATGTTAGAACTCGACTTACATTGTAAGTTATAATCTCGATTAAGGGATGCTTTTAACATGGTGTCGGGTTATGCAACATCCATGTGTATTTTTTCAGGTTGACGAGTTGTCAACGGTTAATTAATGACCCCCGAATTTTGGGGTATCATAATGTACCTTGCCTTGTAGTTTGTGCAAATTATTGATAATTATATGGGTCAGTTTAAATTGTATTTGTGATTGGCAAACGTTAAAGAACCAGATAGTGAGTATTAAAGTATGGAAGTTAAACTTTTGTGGTTTAGTTTGGGATTTCTACAAACTTATCCTTCTAATGTGCATACTGTGATTATGAGAAAAGTAAGACTAGTAAGGAAAGTCGAGATCCCACAAGAACAAGCGAAACCACTCTGTGGTTGAAGAACTTTTGCTAAATGACGTCATGCTAAAAGACTTGGTGTCTATAATTAGTATGGAAGAGTCTTTCACGAGAAAAGATATAATCAGTGTTTTGAACCAATTTTTGGTTTCACGCTCAATCGATTAGACTGGATAGTGAATGGGTTGATTAAGGATTACCCTGAGATGCCATGCTATTCTGGTACCTTACTTAACCGGTTTATGAGAGAGAAAATTAGCAGAGTCACTGGTTGTTCGAACTACACAGAGATAGAGGATGGCTCAAATTAGGTGTCTTGGGATAGAAGCCATGGGTTCGAATGTTTTGTAAAAAGTATAAAAATCCTTTTTGTTTTATACAAACTCTTTTGATTGAAATAAAAATATGGGCCGAGTAAGGACCGTCCCAAAATACTAACCTAAAGCGTAGGCAAGGACTTTTCCTGAGATGCCATAATTTTTGGGTTTAAAACTTGTATGTATGTTTAGCCTTCTCGGAATGTGTAAAATGTAGTGCAGTGAATTTAGTTTTGATTCAATATTCGAACTCCAAGTGACGTTCGAACGTCACCTACTTATAATACTCTATCTTTGATGAACTCTCTCATGAAATCACAAAGTACTGGGAGCTTAGCTCGTACAAACGCCAATAGACCGTTCGAACGAGCTAAACATTCAAACGCCAATAGCACGTTCGAACGTCATGACTTTACAATACTTTGGTCTCTGACATAACTCAACAATACTAGGAGTTTACCACGTTCAAATGATCTTTTAAAAATCCTTCTATTCACATTTGAACGATGTGACTCAGACTATAAAAGTCTAGCTCATCTTCTTCAGTTCAAAACTCCCAAATTTCTCAAAAACACCTTAAACCCTAGAACCCATTTGCAATACCCAGCCCCTTAAACACCTCCCAACCTTCAATTTCACCTAAAATCGACCCACCCAAATCCATTCCAACATCAAAATTCCTATTTTCACCAAGAAATTCAAGAGTTTCAAGCCCTCATAAGCTCATATTTGAAAATAAGGTCTCAAAGGATGAAACTCCCTATTGGGCACAATCCAAGCAATCAAGAGTTTAATTTCATGGAAGAGGTGATCGAAGTAAGAGAATGGAGCCCACGCATTGTCTGTAGGTATGACAAAACTCGCTTCCCCTCGGCTCGTAAGGCAAACAGGTATGAGACCTATTGCCAGAAACATGTTGTGGTTTGTGAATGAGATGTCATCTTGACTGATTTTATGGAGTTGGGTTTGTTTACAGATTTGAAGAGGAGGAATTTGATGTTGTATTTACAAAATAGAGGGGAGGTCGTTGTTGAGTTGGTAAGTGAGTTTTACTCCAACGATGAGATTTTCAATAGGGCCATCAAGATGTATGTGAAGGGGGCTCATATGAATGTACATAAGGAATACATGAGGGAGTTGAGGCAAGAAGTGCCTTAAGTACAAAACTCGATATACCCCCCCAAAAAAAAAGGTGGTGATGAACATGGTGAAGAATGAGCTAATGGGAATGTCTAATTTTTCATGGCTAGTACAGATATTTCTCCAGCAAGGAGAGCTCACAGACATGTATAAAATGCTAAATTTTATTGCGGTCTCGAACTTTGCCCAGATCGGGCGCAAGAACGAGATCCTCCCCCACATGGCTCATCTATTGTATGCATTTAGGAAAGACTACAACATTGACCTCCCATCCCTCATTTTAACTAAAATGAAGAAAGGCTGCAATGTGAAGAGGAACTCCCTTCCCTTTGGCACCTTAGTGACTGAATTGTGTAAAGACCACAGGATTCGAGTGCAGCCTGAAATGGAGATTCAAAAGCCAATGGGGTCACTAACTAAGACGTCCTTTAGGAGGAATCAAGGGCATAGTGGCACCGTAATCGCTAGACAAGAGGTCCTCCCCACACATGGAGTTGACAAGATGCAAAAGGAGATTGATGCGGAGGAGGAGAGAGAGAAAGAGACCGAGAGAGGCCAGGAGCAGCCAAAGGGGGCAGGCACTAGCACCAGCACCAACATCAATCGATCGCTACGAGAGATTATACTTGGCATCAAGGACTACCAAGGCAAGATTCTTTGACAACAAGAGGAGATTCTTGGCTATCTAAGAGGTGGGAGTTGTGGTTGGTTGTTCGTTTGTTTGTTTTTCTTGTTTACTTTATGAATTGCTTCTTTTGTGGGTCCATGTGCATATTTAAAGTTTTATTTGTGTATTGTCATTGGATGAATTGAATCAATGTTTTTTTGTGCCAAAATGATGATCTTTTATGGAAATCAAGGATTCGGTTTTATCACCTTTATCTATTTAAATGCCTTTGTGGAATTAGCACTTTAGTAATTCTTGTTAATAAATAATGGAACAAATGTGGATGCTAAGACTGTTTGTTAAAGTAACTAATCACATGATCGGTTCGATACACAACTTAGCAATCTAGACCTAAAACCACAACTCTTTAAACAATGGTCTTTTCTTTATGCTTAAATTGTCAAAAGTGCATCAGTGTTTGTTATTTTCAAGGTACAAGATGATCGAACTCAAAAATGGAATAAGTATATGATTAGCACACAATTTTGTTTATGCTTAAATGCTAATCAACTCATTTTGTTTTCTTTTGAGTTTTAAATGATGCAAAGTATAAGAATTGAAGTTCTAATGCCATGTGGTTGTATTTGCAGTTGAATGGAGACAATCATTGCTTTGAAGACCCTCTCACACCCCTTGGAGTGAAAGGAATTGAAGAGATAGTGTGAGGATGGCTCGAGAGCAAAGGAATCAAGAGCTGCAGATAAGGAAGCATAATGGTACCGGTACCAGGTATCGGTACCCAAAACCTACTGGAGTTGGGGTACCGGTACCCAGTACCGGTACCACGTTCCTGACATGCCCAAATTTCACATATCTGCTCAGCTGTTTTGAGGGCCCCACCAGTGCGACTCCATCACTTCTCTGACACACACAGGACACTGATCCGCGTGCCCTCTCCGTCCTTTGGTCCCTGAGGCTATAACATTTAATGAGGAGTGAGAAAGAAGGGAAAAGAGCAACCCCTGACATGGGTATAACTAAGTGAGGTTTGTGAAATCAAAGCTATCCATGGAAGGTGATAAAGTGGAATGTTTGTTATATAACAATTCTTGTTTCTAGAATGACCATGCTTATTACATATGCTGGATATAAGTAAAAATTGAGGGTTGGGTGTCTCAACGACCATGATGCTAATTTACTTTAATCAGCAATCCAACATACACATTTGCTCAACTGAGGTTTGTGGGTAGCTTTGCTGGACATGACAACACTCGTCCACTAGGGTAAATCTAGTGGTTTAACGGCTTGTTGCATACGCTAAATGTAACCAGATGACCTAAGAAAAATGCATTAGAAATAGATTTACATTCAATTGTTGTATTACAAGAGACTAGCAATATTTAGGTTGGGGTGTGATTAGCACTTAAAAGTAGTATTTTTCTATGCCTTTTTTAGAATAATTGTACATTGATGGAGTTTAAGTGATGTTATTTTAGGTACTAAAGTGAACAAGGGTTTGAGAATAACAAATATCACATTTGAGGGCAATGCCAGTACATTACAGAATGAAATTTGAGAAGCTTGGAACAAAGCAACAACGTTCAAACACCAAATCAATTTCGAACGTTCACTTGAACTCTAAGAAGACTAGGCTCTGAGCCATGGCATGTTGCCGTCAAGAAGGAAGATACTGAGGTACTTGAGTACCACGTTCAAAAGTCCACTTTATTTGATTGAAGATCAAGATGACGGGTGTCAAGTGCAAGGATTTGAATTGAGTGTGGAAATAGGTTTCCACAAAAGACCATAGGCCAATTGAGTGAGAAGGACAGGCCCTATCTGGCATTCAAACTCCCATACTACAAATACAGAAGAAATGTTTGAATGCCAATAAACATTCGAACACCCATAAAGCTGAAATAGATACAACGTTCGAATGCCATATCACATTGAAACGTTCTCCACAGATTGACTGCTGAGTGGTTGGCTTTTCACTTGGACTTGGGCGGCATACACTATTCCTTCATCCCTATCTTGCTGCTTCTCCTTTCCGATAAATACTCCCACTTTAGGAGGCTTAAGGGGTGCTTGGTAGAGAGTTTGATAGATGCTTAGACTCCCACTCATAAGAACTGGTTGTGGTATTATTGTAGGTTTACTTTTATTTTTTCTTGAAGTTAGTTTGGCATTAGACCAAAACTTCTTAGTTTGTTATGAAATTAGTCTTAAAGTAATGCTTTCAATTGCTTGCAAGAAGAAAGATAGTTCATCTTTTGGTTGAGGAAGCAACCCTCCATTTCTTGGTTGAGGAAGCCGCCACCCAATTGTGACTAGCTTTCTTATACTTTTATTGTTTATATCTTTCACTTTCATTGCTTGAGCTCCTATCTTTCATAGAGGAGTGAAACTCTTTCACTTTTCTAGAGCTTTGCCAAAGCCATGAAATGTGGGACGTGATTCACTCATTCTTTGTTGAAGATTGGCTCCTTGTTAATTGTTCTTTTGTTTTGTATGTCCTCTACTTGGAATGATGAGCATCACTCACTTTTCTAGCTTTACCAAAGTCATGAATAGTTTGTAGTTTCTCTTTCATTCTTTAGCAAGAGGTGAAGAGCATGTATAAATTATCTGGAAGTTGTATTTGTGCTCTATTCTTATGATCAATGTTTATATCCACCTGCTTATTGAATGATTGATTGCATCTAGTAAAGCTAAGGTCCTTTATATATTTGTAGTTTTTTCAATGACACAGATGACCCTTGCATAGAAAGAATCATCTGTTCAAGGCATGTACCCTAGTTTGATCTTCATGACTATCCTTCAATCCTCTCCATTATTATGCTTCATTTAAAGAATGAAATATTAATGTCATGGTTGGATGTCTGGTAGAAACACTTGTTTGATTGTAGATGGATTGAGTCTCGGAATAGACAATTCTTGTAAACTTCTAGATAGACATCAGAACCATGTTCTTAATTCTCGCAGCCCATCTTTATCTTCCGATTAACTTACCGTTGACATGGGAGTCGATTGAGTTATCAAGCATAAATATAATAAACCAGATGATTAACTATATGTCAAGATCCTCAAACTAAGGAGTGACTTTCTTACATTTGAGTTGATCTTATATTTTGTTTAGAAAACTTATCCTGGAAAGAATCTTATATTCTATCTAGCAAAAATCCTTACAACTCACAACTCTAAATCACACAAGTTACAATAAATTGTTCTCCATTACTGCTCACATTAAAACACCAACAAGAGTTCCCTGTGGATTCCACTACGAACTCAAACTAGATTATTACTATAGCTTGACCGCCTACACTTGGATGTACACATTTCGGATCAAGTCATTGCCCCCCAAGTCTAGAAGTTGTTGCTCCACTCGATAATTTCCTATTATGATGGAAATGGTTGGACAGTCAAGGTCTTTGAACTTTGGTGGCGTGTTAGTCCTCAAAATGGAGCTCACTTGCTCGGTGAGGAATGTCTTCTTGTGCACAATCAACTTTCTCTTTACGGTACACAAATATTTCCAAATCTTGGCATATGAAGGTATTTGCTTGATGACATCAAGGAGGGGGATGTTGATCTTCACATGCTTTAACATTTCAATGATGTCAAAATAATTAGCCACCTTCACCGATGGCTTCAAACGTTAGGGAAAAGGGGCCGAAATAGGACATGCATGCACATTCAAATCAACAATTTTTTCTTTCTCACTTGTTTCATGCCCTTGGAGTCGCCCTTAATATCTTTCTCTTTGGAAAATGTAGCCTTTGGTGTGACTTTTGCAAAATAGTTTTGTCAATTTTTTTGCACTCCTAAGGGTGGTGACCATCTTGTGTAGCTCACAACTCTCTTTAGTGGATTCAGATGACTATACCACGTGTTGACCTCTAGGGTTCTCTTAGGGTTGAGCGAAAAATTGTCCTTTCTCTTGTTGTGACGACCCTATGGCATTGGTCAATTTTGTGATTTGAGTCTAAATGCTATTAAAAGGGACGACAGTTTGATTGCTGATGGTGGTTTGGCTTTGGATGAATTGGTGCACGACATCCTACAAATTTCTTTTATGTGTCAGTTAGTAGGTGGATGGGTTGGATGGTCCTTGTTGACCAAAATTTTGTGGAGGCGAGTTTTGTGAAAACCATTGTGGATTGGACTGAGGGTATTGGGAGCTTGATGAGGTGCCTTGACCATGGTATTGGTTTTGCTTGGGAGGCATGTGAGGTGAAAAAGAACTAGACCTGTGAGGAATTGGATTGTTAGTCTTCCAACTAAAGTTCAGGTGGTTAGTCTAACCCAGATTATGTGTATTAGAGTGTGGGGATAATGATTGCCTACTTTGATTGAAGTCATTGACTTCCTCGTGGTAAACCTCTTTAAGTGCCGGAATGTTGGGGCACTCTGATATGGAATGCAGAACACTCTCATAAATACATCAAAACTCCTTGGTCTTGGTTATGTTAGACACCTCATGTCTCTTATTGACATTAAGACTCTCCACTTTTTGAGACAAATTGGTATTCTGGCAAACAAGTCTTCCCAATCCCGTAAATCATACATCCCTCTCCCACTTTGTTGATTACTACCCAGAGAGGATCTGGATACATCGACGGGATTTGTAGTATCCCATGATTGGGAATTTTGTGCCAGTGTATTGAAGTACTCTAGGCCCTCGTCAGGATCCATGTTTAAAAATGATTAGTAGTAAAATTAGTGACTTACTATGCCTTTTTTAGACTAAATATGCTTTGATGGAGTTTCAATTATGACATTTCAGGAGAAAGACTGTACAAGGGCCTAAAATCAATTGATACCAAATTTCAAGCAACACCCACATGTTTTGGAAGAAAATTGGAGAAGTTTGTAACATGCCATGAATGTTCAAATGCCAATCCATGTTCGAATGTCCTCTTGAATTATTTGAGGACTAGACTGCTGAGATGATGTTACATGGCGTGTTACTACTATTCCCTAATTAGAAAAACAAATAGGTACTTGAGTACCACCTTCGAATGCCAATCCAAGTTCAAATGTTGGCTTTAATTATTTGGGGACTAGGCTGCTAAGTGCTAGGGCAATGGCATATGGCATGTTGTCATTACTCTTATAGAA